>LPNX010912886.1:219717-277709 GCA_001517045.1 Pseudotsuga menziesii
CAAACGATATGCCTTGGATTATTCTTCATACCCCAGGAAAATGCACTTTCTGCTTCAAGCACCAAGCTTGTTTCTTTTCTCCTTCAGAATCAAGGCATAACAGGTGGAACCAAAAAATCTGAGATGCCTGACTGAAGGGAGATGGCCAAACCACATTTCATGTGGAGTCTTGTTATCAAGTGCATTTGATGGACTTCTATTTCTCAAATATGCTGCACATTTTACAGCATCACCCCAAAACATTAGTTTTACATTCTTGAAAAACATCATTGAGCGAACCATATTCATTATGGTTCTATTCATTCTTTCTGCTACACCGTTTTGTTGAGGATTGTAGGGAATGGTAGTCTAATGTGAAATTCCATGTTGGCGAAGATAATTTTCAAAAGCATTTGAAGTGTATTCTTTCCCATTATCAGTACGAAGTGTACCAATTTTTTATTGTGCTTGTTTTTCAATCAATGCATGAAAGTCTTTGAATGTTTGAAATGATTCTGACTTTGTCTTTAAACAGTAAATCCAACACATTCGTGAGTAGTCATCAACAAATGTCATAAAATACTTATTCCCATTTGTTGAAGGAGTTGGAATTGGGCCACATAAATCAGAATGCACTAGTTCTAATTTCCTACTTGCTCTTAAATTAGATTCATGGAATGGCAGCTTACTATGTTTCCCTAATATACATGCATCACATTTATTCTTCTCTTTAGGAATGGTGGGAAAGCCAAATACACCGTTCTTTTTCAACAAGCGAAGACTGTTATAATTTAGATGACCAAATCTTGCATGCCATAATGAGCTAGATGACATATTACCTTCTCCACGCTGAGAGAGGTAGGCATAGTTCTGAAATCTTGCGGATGAACCCTTGAGCTTCAGCATCTTTCCATCTTCGTATCCAGTCATGATGACTTGGTTGTCAGAGGACTTTCTTATTTCAATGATTCCATCAAACATGTGGATGGAATGGCCTTGCTGTCGAATCTCCACCAAGGACAGCAGGCTTCTCTGCAACTCTGGAAGATAGAGAACGTTCTTCAACAAGAAATCAGGGAATCCAGGCATCTTCAGTCGAATGGTGCCGATTCCTTTTGGTTTAATGCTTGACTTATCTGGAAAGTACACTATGCCATCTATTGTTTCATTAAGTTCTTCAAAACAATCTTTTCTAAATGTCATGTGTGATGTTGCACCAGTATCAAGCAGCCAACAATCTTTGTAAGATGAAAGTGAAGTCATTTCATTAATTCCAAGATTACAATGTGCAACAATACAAGAATCAGAAGATTTACTAGCATCTTGGTCATCTTTCTTCTGGTTATGCTTGTCTTTGATGGAGTCCCATGAAGCCCAACACTAATCTGATGTGTGCCCAATCTTTCCACAACACTTGCACTTTGATCTTTTTCTGGAGTTGTTTCTGCCCCCTCTGCCTCTCTTGCTGCAATCTCCCTTGGAAGGGTCTTTGAACCGATTCTTTTTTTTCTGAACAAAGTCAAGGGATTCTTCAACAGGCTCGCTTGATTTCTTGATCTTTCTAGACCATTTTGGATATGTTTCCTTGCCATTGAGGACATCACCAACAATAGGTGCTATAGATTGTATTTTTACAATTGTTAGTGTAATTTTTAAAGAGAAATAAAAAATAATAACCTTGCAGGTCTACAGTCTCTGCCAAGGTGAATACAATGCAATTCTATAGCAAATATATCAGTAGATACAAAATATATCACTGTCAGTCATACACAGGCTTCTTTATATCAGTCACTAGCAATATATAGCATACAACATTTGCACATATCAGTCTCGGTCTTAAAAGAGGCGGAGCCTACAACATTTGCACATATCAGTCTCAGTATTCAGTCTCTGAGATCAGTCTGCAATATATCAATCTCAGTCTTCAGTCTCTGAGATCGGTCTTCAAGTATGCAGCATGCAATATATCAGTCAGCAATGCATCAGTCTCAACGCAATCCAGACTTTGCAAGAAAAATAGGGTTCACTTCAAAAAATTAGGGTTCACTTCAATATTCACGCAGCATATATACAATCAAACACACCACTTCAATGCAGCATCAAAGGAGTGCTTCAACGCACCATACTTAGCATGCACGACTCATCAACGATCATGGCTCAGCAAGAATACTTCGCAGTCTTCACAGTGCAGTATTCAATCTCCAACGTAGGCTCTTAGGCTCTTCACGCAGGCAGTCACAAGAATGAACTCAACATGGAATTAGGGTTTACGCAACTCCTCAAATAAACAGCAGTCACCAACACGCAGTCTCCAACACCTTCAGCAGTCTCCAACACTCACTCGTCTCCAACGCATTAATATATGTGTGATATATCAGTCTCAATATTTTGCAGTCACGCAATATATAATATATCAGTATTCATTTTCTGACATCTAAAACGAGCAAATTGTGACACAATAGACTGCAAATACTCAGGCCCAAATTATAGGGAAAATAAAGATTGAAAGTAGCACTTCATGGCCACAATACAAAGTGAGGGTTTATGCTAATTTATTGGAAATGTTCTTTCATACTTCAGACCTTTCAACTGCGAGAAATAAAAGCAATGAATAACACAAATAATAGCACTTGTTCCACGACAACCTAATTCAGGTCAAATTATTCTATACATACTACTGACTCCCACAACAAACGACACGAAGAAGTTGGAGAAACCTCTTCAACTTTCTCAATATGATAGGACTTGAGAAACGTCCCAGAAGAAACAATGGAGGAAAATTAACTGCCAATGTTAACAAGAGAAAGATCCCTAAAATACATTTCAACTAATGAAGTGCAAGGAGAATGCTGATAAATTTTGGGGCCGTAACTTGTATGAATGAAGGATTCAGGAAAGCCAACCGATACTAATACAAGGCTTCAGACGAGAATCTTTACAGAAAATTGTCAGTCTTCATATTCAACAGCATGCTCCAAAAGGTAGTTTGCTACCAATTCTTCATTCTTGTCACACGCCAAAAAAGCCTCTATGACAAGAGCTCGATCAAAACCCATAGCTTCAAGACGTTCTATTGCTTCTCGTTCTTATGGTGTGACATTTATTAATTGAGGCATTTCTGTAGCAAATTTTTGGTCTTGCTTGCGATGGAGCTAGAGCTGAAGGTAGATGTTGCAGGAGATTCAATGGAGGTCTGGCAAGCAAACTGTCTCCACAATTTTGCAGCTCTCAAGGAATAATTCACAGGTCCCAACACAAAACTTCATCAGCCTGAAAGGATTAGGGTTTAAGACAAATTATAAACTCCCTCATGAAATCGTAGCTCTATGAGAAATTTTGCAGATGGTATCATTCCTCAATGCAGGTCGAGAGGAGAACAGTCTGGCAAAAGAGAAGAGAAACGCATACAAATGAATTAGGGTTAGGTATAAGCTAATTCAAACGTATGAGCAAAAAAACGCACATAATGAATGCGCGCAAGGGCAGACTGACTGAGCAGGCAGACTGAAAGAGCAGACTGGCAACAGGCAGGAGATATGGCAGTGCTCTGATACCACTTGTTGGTAATAACTCCCGATTCAATTCTATTCATGGCCAAAAACATTAATTTATACATTACAATGAGGCAGTTGAGAACCAGCCTTTTCACCTTCCCATGCAACTATTCAAATTCCTATTTATTTATCTATTTACAATAATCCTGATGGATTATATTCTAACAGGTTCTATCACAGACGTGTGACATAATAGTTTCCTTGCATTCTCTTCTCTTTCTTTTCCTCGCGTGGCAGAATATTAGCCAAGAATGCTGCGATCGTCATAGTAAGGTTTTAGGTGACTTTCGTTCACCATACCTATGACGTATGTTCCATCTAGTTTCTGTAGTTTTACTATGCCTTTGTCAGTTATGTGTGCCATCGTATATGGCCCTAGCCAATGCGTTTTTAACTTTTCTGGATGTTTGAAGAATTTTTTGTCATATAGCAACACAATTCCTCTGAATTTGAATGGATTAACCTAGATATAGTGATCATGCCATGATTTCTCCCTCTAATTCTCGATAGTATGATGGAATCCTGCGACGAAGCATTCTTCTTCCATCTGAATGAGCTGTGACAACATTTGCTCAACATCATCTCCATTGGTCATCTCCGTCATGAAAATCCTTAGACTTGACACAATGTAATCCATTGGCACAACAACTTCATGTCCATACACCAGTCTAAATGGGGTGTTCCCTATTAGTCGCTTGCATGTTGTGTGGTATGCCCACAACACAGTTGACACTTTCTGGTCCTAGTCATCTCGGTGCATGTTGCATACTTTGGTTAGTGCAATCTCCAAAATCTTGTTGAAGGATTCAACCATTCCATTCACTTGATGATGATAGGGTTTCATATTTTTATGTTGGATATGGAACTCTGCAGTAATATCAAAAATCATTTTGTTAACAAAATGCGTACCTTGGTCACTGATTAGAATTTTTGGATAGCCAAAATCTGGTCACCACATTTTCAAATAAAATTTTTGTCACAGTCACAGTAGTGCAATATTTAACAGGCATGGATTCTACCCATCTGGTTAAGTAATCTTTCATAGTGATAATGTAGCACACGCTAATCCTCTTTCCTTGTGGACTGATCGATCCAACAAAATCAATAGCTCATTTGTCGAATGCTTGTAGTGTTATCTGCTGCACAGGTGGCATCTTGTCGCGATGCATCAATTTTTCTATTCTCTGGAAGATATCACAGCACCTGTAGAAGATATTAGTATCCATATGTATTGTTGGCCAACATAGTCCTACTTGCAATATCTTGCACACAGTTTCTTTTCCTGCATATTGTCCTCCTGAGACACCGACATGTGCTTCACTCATTACCTAAGGTCACTCATGGTAAAAAAGACATTGACGTAGTATCTCATCTGCACCCAATTTGTATAACTGTCCAACATTCAATGTATAATGAATAGCTCTGAAAACCAAATGTTTCTTCTAGTTAATGGATGATCCTTGAGGTGCATAACCTGTGCCGAGGAGATGGATTATAGTGTTAAACTCTGTATTCTGATCATCCATCATGTGGATCGCAAATAGTTGCGCGTCAGGAAATTTATCCTTTGGATTGGTTGGTTCTTCACCACTTTCTTGTTACACATAAATCTCATCATCAGCATGTGATGAGTCCCCAAACATAGTGTTTTTCCCTGAATCCCAAGTCACGAAGTAAAATTTTGGTCCAGATATCAATCCTGCATATCAAAATCCAGCACCGCTCCTTCCATTTAGTCAATGAGTGTTACCTTCTTCATCATCGTCTTTAATATTTTGGATGTAAGTAGTGACATCACCTTTACCCCTTGTACAAGGCATGATTCTGCCCTGTCACCGCTCTGTCATAGTGGGGAAGAAGCGGTACCCTTGGTAAAAGTGAAAAAAGAGAGGTTTCTACGAAGCTTCTCGAAGGAAGGCTTCATGGATCCCTTATCCCTACACCTGAGGACCACCTAGGCTCAAGATCCATTTTTTTGGGATCTCCTATCCACCTCACCCACCATTTTCTAAACCATCCCTATCCTCCCAAGGATTATGAAAGTAGGCTCATATCCATGCTTGAAAGAGAGAAAGGTTATGTTGTTGCATTGACATTCTGGCCTAAATCAGTAGGATGAGCATAGGAGGAGCAAGTTAGAGCTTTTAGGGACAAGATATTGGCATTGTGAAGGAGCATATTGACACTAAGGCATAGTTTGTAAACTTCTTCTTCATTCTTTAATGAAAAATTGATTCCTTTACTATAAAGTATATTGTGTCATTATCATGCATTTTATTGTTAGATTCCTTAGTCACTAACATAGAATGGCGGAACATTTTCTGGTGCTTTTTGATCTTGTGTGTTGGTTTCATGTGATCATGCAGCTACATCTATGAAGAGCTATCATTGTAGGAAATAACTGCACTTTTCATCAAAGACATTCATTCTATATCTCCACCCATTCTAAAGAAAGTATTCCAATTCTGTTGTGTACTATTTGTTCTAGATCTGAACCATTCATACTAGAGGAACAACTCCTATCCGTGGGAGGTGCACTTTTCCTAGAAAAATTTCTATCTATGATAGATAGTCTAGTATGACATTTAGTCGACCAGGTTTAACTATGACCTCAATGTAAAACTCTTGAAACAGGAGGAGCCATTGGCAGATCTTCCCCCCCCCCCCACAACACTGGCTTGTTGACCAGGTACTTCAATGTCGAATGATTAGTGTACATTTTGAAATGTCCACCCAACAAGTAATGTTGAAACTTTTGAAGAACATAGACCATAGCAAGGCCTTCTCTCTCTATCATACTGTAATTTTTCTCTATTGTCGACAGTTTTCTGCTAGAAAAAGCAATGGGGTGGTCAAGCGCACCCTCTCTTGGTTGTGTTAAGACTACATTGAGTGTAGCAGACAACACATTGACATGAACATGGAATTACTTCTTCTAGTATTGGCACAGTGGCCATCTTATTCTTTAATTTATTCAATCTTTCTTGGCAGGGTTCCATCCACTGGAATTTTGCATCTTTCTTCAACAACTTCTCCATGGGTGCAGTGATCTCTGCATATCCTCTGATACATTTCCTATAGTATCTTGTATGTCCTAATATTGATTTGAGTTGCGTGACTGATGCAAGTGGTGGTAAGTCAAGGATAATTGCAACTTTTGCTGGTTCAACCAAAATTCCATCACGACATACAACGTGACCCAACAGCACACCAAACGGTGTGCAAAAATACATTTCTTAGAATTAAGCGCGATATGATATAGGCGACAGTGGCCTTACATGATATACAAACTCTCAATATGGTCTCTTACTAGACCAAACACACTCCAATCATCAAATTAGACCTCAAGAAACTTATGAATGAAATCTTTTAAAAGCATAGACTACTATTCTAGAAAAGATAGTACGTGCATTCTTGAGTCCAAAGTGCATTACCATATACTGGTAGCATCCCCATTCTATTATCAAGGTCATTTTATGGTGATCCTCCTTCGTGATTCTAACTTGATGATAGCCAGAGACACCATCTATGAATGAATACATCACTTGTCCTATGAGGCTTTCCAATACTTCATTTGTAAATGGTGTTGGGAATGGATCATGCAGGCAAGCATAGTTCAGCTTCCTTAGGTCGACACAGATCCTGACTTCACCTATGGTTTTCTTGTCCTGGATCACTATAGGGATGGTCCACTCTAATTCCTCAATAGGTTCAATCATTCCTGTGTCAAGAACACCATCCAATTCTGTTTTTACCTGTCCTTTATACCTCGAATTCAACCTATAAGGTTGTTGTTTGTCTGGCTTAGCATATAATCTCAGGAGTATTTTCATTTCTCCTATCTTGCTAACTATTCCCTTCATCTCTGAGAAATTGGTAGGGAATAGGTCCTGATACTCATGTAGAAATTATGTGATCTTTGCGACTGTCTCTTCATCCCAATAATCACCTATATTGGGAAACTTAGGGTTCTTTGGAAACCCAATGTTTACTTTCTTGATTTTCAGTGGCTTGGGGAACTGGCTGTTTGAAATACCACTTCCTTCCACTGTGCATGTATCCTCTGATTTCCATATGTTTATGTTAGTCGGATCATGATCTAGGTCTCTAGCTATATTGGAATAGGCCATCGATTGTTGGATGGTCGCACTTCACTGGTGGGAATTTGCTTCTTCGATAGGGATTTCAACAAATATCTTTTCCTTTATCGTTTGAAGCATAGCATCAACTATAGGTTTCTCCTCAGCAAATTAAAATGTGTGCATGAACTGTTTAGCTACCTATTCCCAATATTGAGTTCTTTGTTGCAAGTCCATAGATGTATACTAGCTTCGGGGTGGTATTTCCTATGTGTGAACGAAATTATGGACCCATTCCAGACGCGGGTATTCTGCAAATGTGGTGCGATAGTGATTTATGTGCTCGACAGGGTTTGACATCCCTGTGTACTTGTGACTCATAGTGGTGAATTCTTCACTGAATTTGGCTTCCATCATTATTCTACATTGTGGCCATTCTGATATGGACTGCTTGTGTGTGTCCCACCATCTAGAGGGCATAGCTTTTAGTACATGGTCTAGCGTAAAAAATCATGGTGACTCTGTTAGAAGTCCTTCAAACTCATGTAGGAAGGTCGCAAGGTTAGGGAAACCTTCATAGGTGGGTATCTCTCTTATCTCGTTCTCCACCTACTGCATAGACCTTATAACTCAGGCGCACCTTCTCATAGAGACCTCATGCAACCAGTTTTTGAAATTCTCCAAGGCCTCTCCTGAGTCGGATGTGTATTAACTAGCACTTTTCCAACTTAGGTTTCCATCTGCTGTTAGAATTATATAATCTTCTTGTAGAGTAGTGACATTGTAGATCCATTTGAGATAATCACCATGTCCCTCATTGTACACAGGATCGATGTATCTTTGTCCCTCCAATGGATCAATGGGCGACACTACCCTCATATCATCATCCTCAAACGAGAGAATCCTCTTCTTGAAATTGATAATGTTCTGATTATCTCTAGCCCAATCTATCTCCAGCAGCGCGGGATATGGGTTTGTGTCATCGACAATGTTAATGACTTCAAAGTCCACAAATGTGCGCAATCCTTCAATGTTGATAGGGACTTGAATCAAATGACCAATTGGTAGAACATTTGTCTGATTTGAAAGTTGCAACTGGACAGGAGACCATTCCAAGCGTGGATTTCCCATACTCTCCCAGGTTTATTGCATCAAAATATTGGCATCCAAGCCCAGGTCTAAAATGATGTAATCCATGTCGTATTCTCCTATCTGCACAGTCATTCTTAACTCGCTCCCAATTTTAAATTTCTTTTTAACCTGGTTAACTCTCCTTTCTCGTTGTGACTCTTCTGGGGTTTCTTCTATCAATGCTTGTAGTTCTGTGACAACATCTTTATCTTGAATTAGTGCTAAGCAACTTGAAAGAAATGATTTGAGCTTACTAAAAAATTTTAGGATTTGCTTATGGAATAGCTGTTGGAAGTGTTCAAGTGTCTCCCTAACTTCACCAGACATCTATGGTTGTTCTTGATCTACAAACTCTAGTCACACGTCCAAAAATACTTGCTTCTAGTTTTGAACATCGAATGATACTTTCTACTGCGTTGTGGGTTGTACCTACGGTTGCAGTTGTTCTTGGAGTACATCCTGATAAAATTTGGTCGTAGCACCTCTTCGTGTTATGACAACAATGCTTGGCTCTCTTGGATCAGTAGCAATCATCTGGACATTCAAGTTAGGATTTGGATTTGGGTTTTGCATAGGGTTATGGCCTAGAATGGTCCTAGCTTACAACTTTGCAATCAATTGAGTACATCACTCCACATTATGGTCCTGTCCTTTACAATATGAACATGTCTTTGTAGGTTCCTAGAAATATCTGGAATAGTGACCCAGTTGTCCACAGTTATAGCATGTAACTTGACCCCTTCCTCTACCAAATCCTCCTCCTCCTCGACCTCTGAATTTTCCACCACCCCTTCCCTGTGGGTGTACTTTTCGCGGGGGGTACTAGTTCTACTGGTAGTGCAATTGATAGCTATTTTTTTGTGCATATGGTTGTTGTGGTGCATACGAAGGATGGTACTAATTTTGATACTGATTGGGTGGGAGTTGCATAGGCTGATACGATGCTTGCATGGGTTTAGCGTAAGGTTTCTCATCATTCTTCATCAAGTAGGTGTTGGCCTTCTTTTCCTTCAAGAGATGGTATGCTCTGCAATCCTTCTCTTCATGGCCTACTAACTTACAAAATTTATAGAAGAGGCTTCCTAGGGTACTTACAATATTTTTCAAGTATAGATACACCTCATCGTGATGTCCTCTAGTCTGGCATATGCGGCACCAGGACAGTCCATGGGCACTCAATGGGTTTGGTACACCCGATGCGATATAGGTCATGTAGGTCGAACAATTAACCTTGGTGTGTCCATCCGTTCTGCATTTTGTACACCATAAGTCTTCCTATGCTTCATTTCCCTTCTTAATGTCCTAAAGCTGTATCATTAGATTACCCAGCTGTGACAGAATTTGCACCATTCCTGTGGCACCTGTTGGGCCAGGAAAAGTGCACAAGGAAGAAGTTGACGTGCAAATAAAGAAGGAAAATTATGTGCATGAAAAGGGAAAAACGGGTCAAGAAGGAAGAAAATGAACCCATGTAGAAAGAAAAACATCTGTGCAGTAGAGAAAGGCAGGATAAAGATGGAAAGGAAGCGCAAAGCAGAGAAAGCTGCGACAGGGTTAGTGTGACAAGGAAAACCACACCTAGAGTCGATGGAAGAGGTAGGTAGAATATTTAATGTTGGACGGGTGAAAGTCAAGGAAGACTATGGAAGGAAAAACCAACAGAAGATGGAAGGAGAGTTTTGCAGCTAGTTATAACTAGTATAGACGAACTGAAAGATGTTTCTGTGGCTAGTTAAGGTTGTGGTTAATGCATTGTAGGACTTTGGAGGCTAGGAATGGGCCGACATTTAATGTAATAAAGATATTTTGTAGCTACCCAAGTGATTCAGATTTATGTGTAAATGAAATGAAAGAACAAATACAGATTCATAATAATAGAAATTTTGCAAAGATAGCAGAGATACAATAAACACATATTCTATTAAATTGTGGAAATAGAACATACTGTAATACAATTGCTCGAATGGTGGTAGCTATCTCTGAACAGAGATGTGGCCGCTATGCTCATTCATGCCAAGATGAATACAAAATGAGGCCAAAGGGGCCTATTTATACTATTAATGAGGGTGAGAACCCCAAAATTCCAAAACGTAACCCTAGAAGATGAACCATCATAAAGTTTGCGGCCCCAAGGTGGTAAGTTGAATAGTCAACTTCCCGATGTCATAATGTTTGCATACAATCTCCGATTTGGGCATTCGATAGCTCATTGGAAAGGTATATATAAGATTTACAATTTTTAGTCATCCAAATTCATTTTGATTGCAACAAGTTGGCCCTCGAATCGCCAAAAAACATCGTTTAGGTCCTCGAAACGGCCCCAAAAGTTTGGGACCCAAAAAACTATAGAAAAATAACTAGAAAAATGCCACAATGGACAATTGTTTTGAGCCAGTGGAATAGGTGGGTGGCCACTGATCTCCATCTGGATCACCAAGTATGTAATAAATGATTTGTACTCAGTCGACCCTGCATGGTCTTTTAATTATTATAAATAGAAGGAACCTGCTTTGTATAAGGGTTCCTGGGTTTTCCATTCAGCAAGTTAGAGTCAGTAGTAGTTCAGTAGTTGACTCAGAGAGGAGTCTTGTAGAAGTAGAAGGATGTTGAGCCATAGATCTTACAATTGTGTGTGCAGACCGCTAGTAAAGTAGAAGAGTCGATCTAGGTTGTGTGTGGATCAGTAGGAATAGATAGAAGAAATAAGCCAGAGAGCATGAGAGCAAGAAGATTGAGTCAGAAAGACATATCTTAAGAACAGTTTGCAAGTTGTAGGCTCCAAGGTGCTACCTATATTTCTCATGCCAGATGAAGAGCACCTTAGTGGTTTTTCCCATATGGGTTTCCATGTTATTTCTTGTGTTATATGGATTAATGTTGATGCGAATGTTTGCTTATCTTACATTATGACAGTTACAGTTGTTGTTGAATGTATGTCGTAGTATAAATGAATGACTGTTTAAAAGTATTATTGGAATATTGTGTATGAGTTCATGGTTAAGTCACTAAGTTAAAATATCAATCATGCACTGTCTATTAAGTATAAGGAATCAGCTTCGTCGCATAGTTGTGTCAATTATTAAGTTTTAAGAGCAAGGTCATGTCGTGTGGGTGGCCTGTGGCACATGGTTGTGCCGATGTTGTAGAGTGAAGGACTCCATCCCATCATATTTTTCAAGTACCGTGGTCATGCACCAAGGGACTATAATCCCTCTCCAACTATAAAAACATGGTTCTCGTAGTTACCCATTAATATATCTCGGGGGAGACTACACCTACCTTCCAAGAATTGCTGACTGAGCTTGCTATGTCAAGCCTATGTCTTTTGGTGTCTTGTTGTATAGCCGTGGGTCAAGACAAGGAAAGAGAGAGAGGCCAAAAAATGGTTCTATTTTTGGGACCATTAACCATTTGAGCTAAGGGAAATGTTGTGGCATTTGACGAAGAACAATATAAAGGACTGGTTGGAGTCTAAGACGCTAGAATTCATGCAATAAAAGACACAGGATCTCAGTTGAGCATAGAAAAATGGGTGGAAGAATACATATATTCGGATATTCACTAGATATTCTTTGCAGAGATTCCCATTGTACTACACGAGTGGTTGTCTAGATTGGCAAGAAGGTAGACAAACTTCTAGAGAAGATAAGCAGTCGAGTGGAGTGATCAATTGGTGCACAAAGTAACTAGTGTAACTAGAATCATCTCTAGAGCTGTTGATTTTTGGGTTGACAGTATTTTGCAAATATATATTACTGAGTTTGTAGTAGAGGCTATAACCTCATATAGTGAGGTTGAAAGAAATTTTTTCCAAGGACCCCGAAGAAGATATTTGTTATCTATCAGTACATGGATCAAGATGCTCGTTTATGAGAAAGGTATCTTGCAATTGAATAGTTTATTCGCATACCCCAGAGGAAGGCTATGTCATAGATGACCTATCAAGAAAATGGGAAATGGTGAGTTGAGATGTTCCCAGGAAGTACAGAACCTGAACTAGAATATGGATTCCTAAGGAGTTGAAGGAGATTCAGATCAGGGAAGAGGAGAAAGATAGGGGAAGGTCGACGAGACCCTATTCTCCTCCAAGAGAGTGAGCACGAACTTCATTCACAGGTAGACGAAGGGTCTTATGAAGAAGAGGATGGATATAGCCCGATCTCAGAAGGAGCAAAAGACTCTGAAGAGACTATTGAGACACCAAGGTCAGGATGTAAATACACCACACCAAGAGTATCGCCAAAGGTAAGGTCTAGAGCCTCATCTCCTTAAAGAGTTGTTAATACTGATAGTGCTAGCATTGCGACTAGCATGCAAGAGAAAACACCCCCATTTAATCAGTCATCGGATAACCCCGACACCAACTCAATGGCGGGGGTGAATATTTGTTTATTCACATTCAATGCCAATGGAGCAGAAGATCCAGAGCAGCATTGGTTCATCTATGAAGCTATTTGTATCCTTCGCTTAGTTCATAATGCGGCCTTAAAGAAAGCACAGATGATCATGACTCTAAGGGATCATGTGCTTGACTGATTTATGAATTTCTACGTGGTACCGCCGGGAACACCACAAAAAACAATGAAGATATATAAGCCACAATGATCTCTGAGTCGCAGTGTATCATTGAGATCAAGGAAATCAAACAAGCATTGACAGAGTCAGTATAGAACTTTGACCAACGATTTAAGAATCTAATGGACAACGTAAGTTTCTAGATGTCAGATGTTCAGCATAAGGAGTGGTTTATTGTTCTGTTACTACCACAAATCTGAGGCCCATTGATGCAACAAAATATTGAGTCACTATTAGAGGAGCTAGTCGGTAAGCTGACTACGTCGATAAGCCGACTAATTCAATCAGCTGACTAAGTCAATCAGTCAACTAATTAGAGATTAGGTCGGCCACATAATGTTGTGTCGGTTGAACGAACTGACAGGTAGTTATTTTAACTATTTGTAAATCATATATATTAGGCTGTTGAGCCAGATGAGAACTCAGTTCAGTTCTATGTTTTGTATGGACCCTTTCACTATAATCTAATCTGTTATTCCACATATGTGTTCTTGTCTCTTGTCTCTGATATGTCTATATTATTTTAATGTGTATTATTAGTAACCCTCTGTGATCCATGAGATTACAACAGTCACAGGCAGAAGTGATAGAATTGGCAATGAAGCTGGGGGCCTCGCCAATAAGTGATGGTGCCGCAGGGATGGTGTTGATTTAGTCGCAATTGGATAATATAATGATACAAATGTAGGACATCAAGAAGGGTATGGAAGCCCATGAATATTTATGGTGCAAAAAATGCAGAACATATGGACACACCAAGGATAATTGTTCCGACCTTCATGAATTACATCTCATCTGGTGTGCCAAACCCATTAAGCTCCCATGGACTACGCTGGTGCCGCATATGTCAAACTAGAGGACACCATGATGAAGACTGTCTATACTTGCAAAATATTGTAAGCACTCCTGCAAACCTATTTTATAAATTTTGTAAGTCAGTAGGACATGAAGAGAAGGATTGCAGAGCATACCAGCTCTCGAAGGAAAAGACGGTCGACACATACTTGATGAAGAATGAGGGGCAGACTCAGGATGAAGCAACATAAGCATCATATTAGTATAAAAATTTCCCACTCAATTAGTATGAGAATTAGTATCAGCCTCATTATGCATGACAACAACAATATGCACAACAGAATCACTATCAGCCACAATATCAGCAGAATTAGTACCCCTTGCAGCAACCACACCCTCAAGGAAGGGGTGGCAGAAACTTCAAAGGCAGAGGAGGAGGAGGAGGATTCAGTAGATGAAGAGGTCAGGTTACATGTTATAACTATGGAAAACCAGGTCACTATGCCAGAGATTTCCTGGAACCTGCAAAGACATGCTCCTATTGTAAGGGACAGGACCATAATGTGAAGCAATATCATCAATTGATCACAAAGTGGTAGGCTAGAACCATCATAGGTCCTAACCCTATGTAGAATCCGAACCCAAACCTGAATCCTAACTTAATCGTTCAGATGATTTTTGCTGAACCAAGAGATCCAAACGTTGATGTTGTAACACGAGGAGGTGTTGTGACCGGAGCTGATATGGATACACCACAAGAACAACTCCAGGGCATAGGTACAACCCGTGATGCGGAAGGAGGATCCATTCGATGTCCAGAAACATAAGCAAGTATCCATGGACGTGTGATGTGAGTTTGTGAATCTAGAAGAACCGTCGACATCATAAGAAGTCAGGGAGATTCCTGAATGATTTCAGCAAATATTTCAGAAGAAGACCCCACAAAAGGTTAGTAAACTCAAGTCGTTTTGGTCAAGTTTCTTAGCATTAATTCAAGACAAATATGCTATAGCAGAACTAAAAGCACTGATAGAAGAAACACCAGTAGAGCCACATACTGAAAATGATTTTAACCAGATCAGTAAGAAATTCAAAACTAGATGTGAGTTAAGAATGACTGTTGAGATAGGGGATTATGACATGGATTATATCATTTTAGACTTAGGATCTGATGTCAATATTTTGATGCAGAAAACTTCAGAAATTATGGGAAAGCCATGCTTGGACTAGTCTCTTGTCTAGAGGCAACTTGCAAATCATGAGAAGGTCCTCCGAATTGGTAGATTGAGTCAAGTTCCTATCGACATTGAGGGGTTGCACACATTTGTGGAATTTGAAGTCATTAACATTGTTGATGACAAGAACCCATATCCCACGTTGTTGGGGATAGATTGGGCCATAGAAAATCATACCATTATCAATTTCAAGAAAAGGATTCTCTCATTCAAGGATAATGAGATGAGAGTAGTGTCACCCATTAATCCATTGGATGGACAGAGGTATGTTGAGCTTGTATACAATGACAATTAGGGTGGCTATCTCAACCAGACCTACAAGGTCACTATCATGCAAGAATACTATATTAATATGACAATGGAAGGAAACCTGATTTGGAAGAGTGCTAGTTCCTACACATCCACTCAGGGGAGGCATTGGAGAAATGGAAAAACAAGCTACATGAGGTCTCTATGAAAAGGTGTGCCAGAGTTACAAGATTTGTGCGACGGGTGGAGAATAAGGTATGAGAGCTTCCCACCTATGATGGTTTTCCTAACCTTGCAACCTTCTTAAGTGAGTTCAAAGGACTTGTAATAGAGTCACAGTGTTTGTCTACGTTAGACCATGTACTGAAGGCTACACCCACTAGATGGTGAGGTACACACAAGTAGTTCATAACAAAATGGCCACAATCTAGAAGGATGCTAGAAGTCATATTCAACGAAGAGGTCACCACTATGAGCCACAAATATACAGAACTTTCAAGACCTGTCGAGCACATAAATCAGTGTCACACCATAATTACAGAATACTTGCGACAGGAATGGCTCCATAATTTCATTTATACATTGGAAATGACACCTAGAACATGGTATGCATCTATGGAGTTGTGACAAGGAAACCAATATTGGGAAGGAATCACTAATCATTTTAGGAAGACATTTGAATTCGTTGATGAGAAACCTATAGTTGATGCCACACTTCAAATGATAAAGGAGAAGATATTTGCTGAAATTCATGTTGAATTGGCCAATTCTCACCAGTGCAGTGCAACCATTCATCAATGGATGGCTTGTTACAATCTAGCTGGAGACCCAGATGATGATCTGACTAACATAAATATACCAGAATCAGAGGGCACACGCACAGTGGAAGGAAGTGGTATTTCCAATGACTAGTTCCTATAGCCGCTGAAAATCAAGAAAGTAAACATTGGGTCGCTAGAGAACCCAAAATTCACCAATATAGGAGATTATTTGGATGAAGAAACAGTCGTGGAGATCATAGATTTGCTGCATGAGTATCGGGACTTATTCCCTACCAATTTATCAGAGATGAAGGGAATAGTCGGCGACCTAGGTGAGATGTAAATACCCCTACGACTAGATGCTAAACCCTGTAAACAACTCCAGTATAGACTGAGTCCAAGATATAAAGAGACGGTAAAAGTATAATTGGATCACATGCTTGACACAGGAATCATTGAAATGTTGTGGAATCGGAGTGGATCAGCCCTATAGTGATCCAGGATAAGAAAACAATAGGCAAAGTTAGGATCTGTGTCGACATAAGAAAGTTGAACGATGCATGCTTACATGATCCATTCCCAACACCATTTATAGATGAAGTGCTTGAAAGCGTCAGAGGGCAAGAGATGTATTCATTCACTGATGGCTTCTATGGATATCATCAAGTCAAAATCACGAAGGAATATCACCACAAAATGACCTTTGTTGCATAATTGGGATGTTACCAGTAAACGGTAATGCCCTTTGGACTCAAGCATGTGTTGCTGCTTTTCACACACCTGGGTCATGTGGCAGAAATATTCAAGCCACTCGGTGTGTCCTTGGGGGCAAGTCTCGAGTCAAGGCTGTCACCTTGTTCTTGAATCCTCCGTTTAGGTTCAACTCCTAACGAAGCCAAGGGGGGTAGACCCTATTAAGTTTCTAAGGATAATTACTTAGCGTTGTGATGTTAAACTGACTGAGTTACTTAGGAGTTTTCAATTTAACTGTAGATAATCAAAGATGGAAAGATATGAAAATAAACACACGAAAGCACAATGCTGAGACACAATGTATATATAAAACAAGAAAATAACTAGTGCCTTAGAATGGAGTCAGAAAATAGAAACAATGTACTTGCATGTGCTTGGAGTGAGTGTTTTGCGATTTCCTCTTGGTATGTTTTAAGTTAAAAATGAAGTGTGAGTTGATTAAAATTAGGCGAAGGGGGAACTCCAGATATACCCGAGAGTACTTGGAGTATGTCCAAAACTAAACCTTCACGACTACCCGCAAGGAATATGTGGGCTGAAATGGAGTCTCTGGGGCTATTGTTCGTAATGCACCCATTAGGGTGTGACAGAGATCAGCACCTCGAGGTCACTTTTCAGAAGTTCCCGCTTCCTTTGGGTATTTTGCCATCGTAAAAGGTTTCATCTAGGTGTTGGATTTTCACCTGATGGTTTGTCAGTTGGGGAGAGTGAGTCCTAATTATACTAGTCCCCCAAGTGCTTTTGATACAGCTTTACTAATCAGACGAACCACATCCAAGTGCAGAGCATACACACTGGAGTCTTGTCAATTTTAGTAAGTTTTAAACTGGGTGTTCTTGTTTAAAGGAAAACCCTCCAAGAACCTCTTTTGATCCAAGTGGATATCAATCGAGGAATCGAGGAGGGGTTAATTTTATACTAGCTAAAAAAAAAAATGATAAAAAAGAAACAGATACACAATTCTAGTTTTCTAATTAGTCCTACCATGAATCTCTTTCCCCTTTCGGGTCAATCGGGAAATCGTGGGGTAAGTATTATGATTACTTTGAAAAAAAAAAGTGGAATATGCAATTAATAATAAAATAAAGTATACTACCCTGCAAATTATATCAATGCTAGTTTGAAAAGAAATGATCAGAAAGAGACGAAAAGGACACCGATGCAAATCCCCCCAGGGGGGATGGTGAATGGGCTTGAAAGATCCTATTCCAAAAATAATTTTATTTATTATTGGTTACAATATCAGAGAAATAAAATATCAAAAACTTATTGGTCCTTATATAGTCTGAAACCAAGATCTTACAACTTTGCAAAAAATTTAAGATTTTAGTGAAAAGGGAGACCCCTAGGGGGATTTGAACGCTCCTGAGGCCACTTCCGAAAAGCAGATTTGTTTATTTTCTGTCAGACCTACTAAAATATAGCGATAATGTTAGAATAACATACACCCAAAATCACTTTAATATTACCTTTGGATCAGCTTACCTTATCTATAAAAAAATGAAGTTAAAACTAGCTAAACAGGCGAAAAAGGAACCAAGGAAAGCAAGCTTTCCTTGGGATCTTGGCTTGCTTTTTGTGCAGCCAATGAAGTATGCACTAATTTCTGGATTTAATCTCTTTTAAAATAGAAAGGAAAATTGGTGCATGCAACCTACTGATTCTCTTTAACTTGTCATGCAAAATGGACGATTTCCTTATGCTAGATCTAGAAGACTTGATGATATTTTTCAGAATTGAGATCTAGACTATGAGCTCTGAAATATCAGATCTATGTATATTTTAATTTGATGAAACAGATCCAAATGATAACAAAGCTTTTGCACACCATAACCAGGTAAGAAAATTGATTTTTTATAGAAATGAGAAGAAGAGGAGAGAAGGTCGGATCGTTGCTTGAATGGAGCAAGTTGAAAGGAGGCCCTTTTGTGGAGTGCTGAGTGACAGAGTCTTGAGCTTATTGGATAAGAATTTCATGAATCTATATCCACACCTTCAACCAATCAGGAACCTGCAACTAAATAACACAAGCCTGCACACACCTCGTGAGATCTGGATATAGATGTATAAAGCAACAAAAATGAAAGATTATGCAAAAATAATCTTATTTAAGCATATAACTGAAATTTTTGAGCATACATCATATGGATAAACAAGATCAAGTAATATAAATTGCCTAGTTTACACCCTTACTTGATTCAACTGAATCCTTGAATCCAGAGCACAAAAGCACCACAGAATTTGGCAAGAAATTGCGGCTACCACATTAGCAGCATAACACTGAGAATCCACACATACACATGTACTACACAGTATAGCCTCCAAAGCTGATTTATTCACAAATGATGATCAAATACAGAGTTACAATGGAAATCCCTTCAGTCCAGCTCTAACTAGCTTGGAAGAGGGAGCCTCAAGCAGGATATATACAAATTACAGGCCATCCAGCCCAGTGGGGGCGCAATTCCTCATGGAATCAAGTGAAATCAACTGATGGAGAGTTCATCAATGCAGAAATGAAGCTGAACTGAGCCTACTTGTCAACTGAGGGCTTGATTGAGCTGACACATCAACCCATACACCGACACATTAGTCCACAGAGCATCCAAGAGAGTCCACACATGTGGAGGAGAGAGAGAGGGTGCAATTCCCCATGAAGACAGCTGTAGCTCAACTCTGGATCTGATTTGATCCCCTCCTTCAGTCAAGGATTTGTTAGATCCAGTCAATCCGCTTTAGATTTGACTGATTTCAATCAAATTGGCTGAGGATCCACTGATTTATGATTTTGGATTTGCTCCATTATTCATCAATTTATTAATTAAAATAATCAATAATTGATTTTTGGGGCTTTCTGACCTGAGTGATGGAAAATCACTCAAAACTTAGGAAATAGTGGGTCCATGGGTTTACATCGTGCTCTTAGCTTGAAAATGAGTACCTACATGACTGAAACCGATTATTTGGCCCACTTTTATTACAAAATCAAATTTTCCAATTAAACTATTAAAAAATAGCCTAAGTTTTGGAAAAATTAAATTTTAATAAAAAACACTGAAAAAAGTAAAAAATTGAAAAATTGAAAAACACCTAGGGGGACTTAGACATGTTCATATGACTCAACAATGATATCTAGCATGCTTATACATTGACACATAGACTCTAATAACCTCAATAGGCCTAAATGCCAAGCTGACCACCCCAACTTTGGAGGTATGGAGTGAGAAACTCAGAAATTATCAGTCATTTGTTCAACAACCAATAATAACCAAGGGAAAAAACACCCCGGGCTGATCATATTTAAAAATGAAGTCTAAGAGACCAAGTCTTTTACAAACACTATCATGCTAGAACATTTATTACAATTCCCCCATGGGGTATGAACATGTGATATAGTACAACAAGCACTTCCTAGAAGTAATTCCAAAGGTCTTTTGCAGTCTGAATAAGTTAACCCTGTCCGGTTCACCAGGATCACTTGATAAAAACCACTAAGTACAACTTAGGTGGTAACAGCATGCACTTGCTATTTTTTCTAGAATAGTATTTAACAGATTTTATTCATAAATTTCTTGAGGTATACTTTGATGATTGGACTATGTTTGGTCTAGTAAGAGACCATATCGAGAGTCTACGCATGATGCTGGTCTACTATCGCTGGTATCAGATCACTCTTAATTTGAAGAAATTTATTTTTTGCGCATCGTTTGGTGTGTTGTTGGTTCACGTCGTATGTCACGACAATATTTTGGTCGAACTAGTAAAAGTTGTGATTATCCTTGACTTACCACCACCTCCATTAGTCACACAACTCAGATTCATGCTAGGACATACCGGATACTATAGGAAGTTCATCAGAGGGTATGCAGATATCACTGCACCTATGGAGAAACTGTTGAATAAAGATGCAAAGTTTCATTGGACACCATCTTGTTAGGAAATCCTGGACAAATTAAAGAAAAAGATGTACACTACGCCAATACTTGTGTTCTTGGAATGTAAAAAGGAATTCCATTTGCATGTTGACGCTTCGTCTGTCATGCTTGGCATAGTCTTGACACAACCAGGAGAGGGTGCGCTTCACCACCCTTTTGATTTTGCTAGCAGAAAACTGTCAACCACAGAGAAAAATTACACTAAGACAGAAAGAGAAGGCATTGATATGGTCTATTCACTTCAGAAGTTTTGACACTACTTGTTGGGTGGACATTTCCAGATGTACATTGATCATTCGGCATTGAAATGCCTAGTCAACAAGCCAGTGTTGCGGGGAATATCTGTAGATGGATTCTCCTATTTCAAGAATTTGATTTTTAGGTCATTGTCAAACCTGGTAGACTAAATGTCGAGCCAGACTACCTATCGAGGATAGAAAGTGGTGAAGAACCAACCACCCTGGAAGATAATTTTCTCAACGTGCAACTATTTGCGGTCACTATGATGGAATACCATAACAAGGAGTTTAACACAATCAACCACTTTTTGAGTACAGGCTATGCACCTCTAGAATTTTCCACTAATCAGAAGAAACACATGGTCTTCAGAGCTGTGGATTTCACTTTGATTGTTGGACACCTCTATTATTTGGGCGAGGATGAAATACTGCACCGCTGTGTTTTTATTATGAGTGACCTTGCGTGATGAGTGAAGCACATGCTGGTGTCGGAGGTGGACACTACATGGGAAAGGAAATTGTACGCAAGATGTTGTAGGTAGGAATATGGTGGCCAACCATATAGATGGATACTAAAAGCTTCTGCAGGTGCTATGATATCTGCCAGAGAATGGGAAAACCATGGCGCCACGACGAGATGCCACTTGCACCATAGATAACATTGCAAGCATTCGACAAATGGGTTGTTGATTTTGTTGGACCGATAATTCTACCAGAGGGAAAAATACTGGCGCACGCTATATTATCATTGCAATGGGCTGTTTAACAAGATGGGCTGAAGTTGCACCTATTAAAAATTACACCGCTGCGACTACAACAAAGTTCTTATTTGAAAACATGGTAACCAGATTTGGCTATCCAAAAATTCTACTCAGTGACCAAGGTATGCATTTTGTTAACAGAATGATTGCTGAACTTACTACAAAGTTTCATATCCAGCATAAGAAGACATCACCCTATCATCCTTAGGAAAATGGAACGGAAGGTATGGTGAATGGAACTTATGTCACAGGTATGGTGAATGGAAGTCTCCTAAAACCATACTATGATGGTCATAACATCCCTGGCTAAAATTGTGTTGTGCATGAAAAAGAAAAAGTAAAAATTGTTCTGTCACATGTCTGTGTTGGAACCAACGAAAGCACAGGAAAAAGTGCAGAGTGTAGGAAAAAGGCGGAAATGATAGGCTGGCTGACATTAAAGTGAGAATATACGACAAATATTGACATGGTTATGACAGCTAAGTGCCATTAATTCGACAAGATACAAGAAGAATGATGGCATGCTTTTTGGTCCCATTAGTCGTCTGTGTCATAACTACCATAACTGTGCTGATAGGTACAACACAACACTCAAGTTACCTAGTTAATGAAGAAAGGCATCCATCAATAAGCCCATGTGATCGATTAGACCTTGAATTCCCATCGCATGACAACTGGAGGATGCATCAGTGGGTATAAATACAAGGCTTCGCCATCAAGTAGTCTTTTACGCACACACATAGAGCACGAGAAAAACAGAGCCAAGAGATCATAGAGCCGAAGTATGCAACAGAGTGAGATTTGACACCCATTGTAATAGATATATCCAGTACAAGTGAGATATTTGACATGACTATCCCATTGGGCTATCCACTTAAAGAAGAGATTGTCTCTCTTGAAGTGCAACAACAAGAGTGAGAACTAGAACTCGACCTGATGTCATAGACAAGAAAGAATCCTGCTACTGTCATTGCTTCAGAACCTGGTCCATCCCCTGGTTTGGGCCATGTGCCGAACCCTATTTAGAAACCACCAACTATACCTACACAACCTATCAGAGAACCGAGACAGGATAGTAAGAGAGTGGTTGGAGAGTCATCCCAGCCAGGACTGTTAAGAAAACGCAAGGCTAAGGCCATTGTGGAAAACACTGGGAAAGAGCCCATGGAGGAGGATGTCCTAGAGGAAGAGCTAATGGAGGAGGAATCCCCACCCCACAGAGACCCAGATGCTAAGGAAGAAGAAGAAAACTTCCTGTGCTATGTCCGCCTGAGGAGAGCCAAGGTGGAGCCAATGAAACTTCCCATGAAAGTGCACACATTTTTAGTAGCACCCTGGATCCCTGAATGCATACCCCTGCTAATGGACATAATACCCAAGCTCACCAAGTTGGGATTCAAGGATGTTTACACTCGCTTGTAGATGGGTTCGGAAAGAAAGAACTATATGGTCACTATTCAAACCGTGCCAACTGAGCCTGAGGTTCTAAAGCCAATAAAGTGGGCTACTGAAGTTGACTAAACAGGATTGATGAAATTACTATTCATGCCACATTTTGGCCATAGCTTGCAAGACAACACATATGTGAAACAAATCCTAGTTTGTTTCCACAGAGGGTTCCTATGGCTCGATTGACCATACTCGGTCAACGTCAAGCTTATCTCATCGATCACAGGACTTCTAAAGAAAGGACATGACCATGTGCCATATTTACACCAGAATAGGGTGTTGACCGAAATATTTCACCTCCTACAGACATCAAGGTGTTCTGCTGGTCTGAATGGTTCAGATAAAAAACAAATAGATCACAGAGGTTGATAACTCTCCCTAGATGCTATAGATATATAGAATATAAGGCTTTGATAGTTCACCTGTGTACCTGCAAAAGAGTTCAACATGAAATGAATTAAAGCAACCAGAATATGATCTACTAATCTATGCTAGTGACTAAGGAATCTAGCAATATATATCTAAAATCAAACATCAACAATGGGATATAAAATCAACTTGCATTAGAAATATGAAGAAGTTTACAACCAAGACTTAGTGTTGACATGCATCTCCATGAAACCAGCTCTTCATCCCCAAAAGCTCCGACTCTAGCTCTCTATGCTCTCTCCAAATGATCTTGGGCCAAGAATCAATCCAACAGCATAACAATACCTTCAATGTTCTCTCCTCAACCATCACTATGAGATCATATTTATAGGGATTTAATGGATAGAGATGGTTGAGAAATTAGTGGGTGAGGTGGCCTCTAAGATCCTAGGATGAGGGATCTTGAGCTCAACCAACCCACAATAGTAGGGATAATGCAGTACACGAGGCTTATCATCTAGAGGCCTCGAGAAAATTCTCTTTTTCCCTTTTTTACATAGGGTACTGCGCTTCTCCTTCTATGACAGAGCGGTTCTGGTAATAACCGCCTATGGACCAAGGGTGACAGGCGGTGTCACTGCTTGTGGAAAACCGATGAAAAGCAGTGCGAGTAGGGGTACCACTCCTGGATAAAGGGGTATGCGTGGTGCTAGGAATTTGTATGACAGATTGATAAAAAACCATTTAGTTTCCACTCCAAAAGCTAGGATTCAGGGAAAGTAGGTATGTCAAATGTCTTATCACATGATGGTGATAGGATTTTGGTATAACAGGATGCCTCGTAAATCATGAGTCTTAGAGTGAAACGATAAATGAGAGCTTTGAGAACAAGTTTTCGCCAGGAGATGAAAATGTCAGCTCGATCAGAGTATGCAGTCAAGTAGGCATCTGTAGTACATCAATATGTTGAATCATAGACACAAGTAACCAAACTCATAGCTGCTGAATAATACAAGGCAGATCCATGAGTGGAATAAACAAGCATGGCTACTAGAATACAGCGTAGATCCATGTTATAGAGGACTCAAACTTGGACATAGCTACTAGACATACAATGTAGATCTATGTCATACAAACGTAAATTTGAGCATAGCCATGACCATACAAATGTGGATCCATGCTAGATATAAAAAAATCCATCGCAACCTGGGGAAAAAGCAATGAGCACTTTTAAACAAATTCCCAAGGTCTTCGTCTCATCTTCCACAAAGTATGATTCTATCCATGTGATTACAATGATCTAAATTTGAACATGGTAGAAACCACTTGATTATAGGCCAATGATGTGAACTATTAACAAGTGCGAGGGAGATCACCATTAATGTCAATGATTCCCAAGGTACTCTAGTACAATCTATTGAGTGCAAATAGATGTCCTAATGTCTAACACCCAGTCGATTCTATCGATCAAAGGTCAATGATGTGAACCTATGTCGAGAGTGAGAGAATCTGTGATTAAGGCATACAGATCTCAAGGTACTAAACATTATTTCTAATACTATTTCCTGGATGATGAGCTGATGTCGACGGGAATAGTCTCGTCGAAGGAGGGCCATGATGAGTCCCACATCAACGACACGAAACTCAGAACATAGTTCTGGAATGATGTGAATGTAGTAACCATATGACTAACTCAAATATAATGACACAAAGACTGTGTATACTGCAGAGGTAAAACTTATTCAGACCCCCTTTGAACATCGGGTGGCACAACAAAATGACTTGGCAGCATGACTAGATAGGACAGATACACAATGCGACAGTGGACAATGCATTCTTTTGAAAGACTCAAAGGATTGACATGACTCATGAAAGTGGATCATCACGGAGGTCAGCTTAATACCCAATTGACTGACATGATTGTGCAGACAAGTGCCATGTTCAAAGCTAACAACAAACAACTGCCATTATTTACAAAATGATTCCCTTTCCCATTTCCCCCATCATGATCGATGAGTGCATCTTTTTGGTTTTATGAGTTCAAAGAGGGTAACAAACACTCGATATAGCTTGTTAGAAGACAAGTCCAGTCTCATATGTTTTACGAACCTGAGAGAGGAGGGGTTCGTTCCCAAAATGGGTCTCTTAATGTTTAATTTAATGAGTCCACTAAAAGAAAACTCGGTATCGTTCATGTTTAGAGAGTCTGAACGAAAATGGAAGAAAACTCCATGGGGGTCCTTTTTCGTATGATTTAGTCTCTAAGGCCCAAAAAAGTATAAAATCATACCTTAGAGAACTTTTCCAGTCATGATTGGCTGGAGTGTTCCTTTCTTGTAAATAGTCCTATCCAAACCGAGAAAGAGATAACCTACTGTTGGGTGGACGACTCTTCAAATACTTTAATGAGCGTGAAGAAGACAAGATCGCTCGACAATCTTTTCATATTTAGGGAGCCTAAAAAGAGTTTAAAGAGGAATCCATTAGAATTTTTCATGTTTGAATCCAGATCACGAAAAAGTAATAAACTAAGCTCAAACCACTCTTCATGTATTAACCAGAGCACGAAAAATGAAAAGTAAGCTCAGGGATTGGTTTCATTTTTACGCAAGCTTGAAACCAATGGGTAAACTATGCTTGAAAAATTCCCATAACATGATATACAGAGGTTGGAATCTTTCCCCTAGCATGATTGCTAGTGAATGTTACTCCTAGCATGGTTGCTAGCGGCTCGACATGCCCCCAAGCTTTGTTTCATCTAACGATTCTTCTTCCATGCCCAACCTAAAAACCTAGTTACTAATGTGAAAATGTTCACTAGGGGGGTAGGAAGAATGAGAATCAGGAAGGTGAAAAGAAGGTTCAAGTTATAACACTAAAGTGAAGACTCAACTCAAGGGAAGGGGATCTGTTTCATTTTTCCACAAGCTTGAAACAGAAGGTAACTATGCTTGGAACATGATTTCATTTTTACGCAAGCTTGAAACCAAAAGGTAAACTATGCTTGAGGAGATCCATTTCATTTTTTAACAAGCTAGACATAGAATGGGAACTTTGCTCAGAACATGGTTTCATTTTTATGCAAGCTTGAAACCAAAAGCGTAAACTATGCTTAAGGAGTGGTTTTATTTTTTAATGAGCTTGAAACCACATGGTAACCTATGCTCTAAACATGGTTTCATTTTTATGCAATTTTGAAACCAAAAGTGTAAACTATGCTTAAGGAGTGGTTTTATTTTTTAACGAGCTTGAAACCACAGGGTAAACTATGCTCTCGACATGGTTTCATTTTTATGCAAGCTTGAAACCAAAAGCGTAAACTATGCTTAAGGATTGGTTTTATTTTTTACCGAGCTTGAAACTAAAAGTAAACTATGCTCTAAGAAACCTGCTCCTACCCAACATGATATCCAGACGTTAGTAGGTTGTCCCCAGCAGAGTTGCCAGATTTGTTGATAGAAATATTTCACCTCCTGTGGACAACAAGGTGTTTCGCTGGTCTGAATGGTTCAGATCCAAAACAAATAGATCACAGAGGCTGATAACTCTCCCTAGATGCTGTAGATATCTGGAATACAAGGCTTTGATAGTTCACCTATGTACCTGCAAAAGAGTTCAACACGAAACGAATCAAAGCAACCAGAATATGATCTACTAATATATGCTAGTGACTAAGGAATCTAGCAATATATATCTGAAATCAAACATCAACAATATATATGGGACAACAAATCAACTTGCATTAGAAATATGAATAATTTTACAAGCAAGACTTAGTGTTGACATGCATCTCCATGAAACCAACTCTTCATCCCCAAAAGCTCCGACTCTAGCTCTCTATGCTCTCTCCAAATGATCTTGGGCCAAGAATCAATCCAACAACATAACAATACCTTCAATGTTCTCTTCTCAACCATGGCTATGAGCTCATATTTATAGGTCTTTAATGGATAGAGATGGTTGAGAAATTAGTGGGCGAGGTGGCCTCTAAGATCCTAGGATGAGGGATCTCAAGCTCAACCAACCCACAACAGTAGGAATAAGGCAGTACACAAGGCTTATCATCTAGAAGTATCGAGAAACTTCTCTTTTTCCCTTTTTACCTAGGGTACCGTGCTTCTCCTTCTATGACAGAGCGACTCTGGTAATAACCGCATATGGACCAAGGGTGATAGGTGGTGGCACTGCTTGTGGACAACTGATGAAAAGCGGTGCAAGCAGGGGTACCGCTCCTGGATAAAGGGGCATGTGCGGTGCTAGGAATTTGTATGACAGATTGATAAAAAAAACATTTAGTTTCCACTCAAGAAGCTGGTATTCAGGGCAAGTAGGTATGTCAAATGTCTTATCACATGATGGTGACAGGATTTTGGTATAACATAGGGATACCACCAAGATGAAGTAGAAGTATAATCTGCAGCGCACAGGTAGGGGATTCATGATTCCCCCTATTGAATACGTCAGCGTGTGGTTCACCACAAGGATCCTTTCATGCAATATATTGCACAAGATGAGGCCAAATGAATGCACCACTGGAGCGGTATAACTAGCAGAGAAATGCACTCAAGGTGTTACTTTCAACTGGTTGCAGTTCTTGCTGAATGAACTGATAGATGACGCAGTGCAGGTGTAGGAGGATCCCAAATACAAATTTCACTACTCCTGGATACTCATCCTAATCTTGTTCACCATGTGGGCCAACCCACCCGACTATGAACCAACGGATGTACCACTACCTTTCCTTAGCTCAAAGTACCAGAACCTATGGGAAGATAAGAAAGACAAGATCCGCCAGATAGATAATAACATCAATTTTTTTCTGCATGCCGAGGTGCTACACCATGTTATCAGATGATCCCATAGATTCTGGGTGGCGATGGTGCATATATATGCCTCCTTCATAAATTTTCAGGTGGGTGCACATAATATGATCTTGGATCCAAAGAACGACTCGGACAAGCAAACACACCAAGCAGGGTTCATGATCACTAATGGTGATGTGGACGTCATCATCCAGGATTGGCCAAAAAAATGGCATGGCCCACTGGCAGAGCTGCTTCTTGAAGGACAAAACAAGGAAAACCCACCAGCTAACCAAGGTGGAAATGTTGGAAATGGCCAAGATGATGGCCAAGGAAATGAGGGAGGAGACAATCAAGACAATCTGTCACATGCCCAAATTTTGCAAAGAAATTTTTTATATTAATTGAGGAACATTATGTTAAATTTTATGCTAAGTTGTAATTAATGACCAGTGGGGTCAAGAATATTTATTGTAAATTTAGGATATTTTGTTTATAAATAAATAAATGAGGAGACAACAGCTTAGGAGAGTTGTTAAAAGAGTTTTTACTGGTCAAATTTGTGGAGGAGACTAGATGGAGAGAAAACTGAAGCAGGTGGCTCAATTAATGAAAACTAACCCAGAAGACCTAGGCATATTTATAAAAGTTCCCACTAAAGAGAGCTAAGGCTGCTCATTCTAGAGAAGTGATCATTCAGGGTGAATGAATGTACTTCAGAGAAATTAAATGGAAGGGAAATATGGAAAGTGTTTGAGGGGATAACTGATGATTGATCTAGTTGCATCTTTTAAGCTGAAGATCATACTGCTCAGAGCAGAGTGTTTTACTGAGGTATTGAACTAGTCAGCTGACAGAGGGTTCTACAGTTGCATGCTCCACCCAGTTCTCAGCCAAGAAGACCAGGAACAGGCTCGGGGGTCCTGAGGAAGCGTTGTTTGAGCGCTCTCCAAAATATTGATAGGGAGGAATGGCCTTCTAAAGCTGTTGTTGTCTTGTCCTCAACAGGTTCTATGTTATTTTATTTTACTATCTTAGTTAAATAAATCTTAGTTTATGTGCTACATGAATGTTAATAGTTCTGAGTTTGTAAAATGTTTGATTTATTATTTTAATTGGATTGTTTATGGAATGAAAATGATTTAAGAAAAGAATGAAATAGAAAGGAAATAAATTTCTAAGCTATGTTTTTCCACACCTAGTTACAGGCTGTACTCTAGCATAGTTAGATTGTTTAAGGTAAATGAAATATTTTTTGTAATGGAATGAGAATAGTAAATATGAATTGTGCATTTGTATATAAATAAAAATAGACTGTACTTCAATGTTTAGAATGTAATGAGAAAGCAGTGTTGTAGTTGTTTTTATTTACTGTTTTAATTTAGTATATGTAGATGGAAACACATGTGAAAGAAATAGTATTATATACTAGTACCTCAGTATTAGTATAATGTTAAGAGATATAAATCTATAGGAGATAATAACTAATAGATGAGAAAATATATTCACATTTAATAATTTAAAACAGTACTGGAAATATTAACTTAAATCTTAAACTATTATGTATTAAAAACCAGATTAGGGTTTCACCTATAAACCCTTTATTATGTAAAATAAATAGAGTTCAAAGTTAATAATCTTTTCTCTACAGAGCTCCAAATAATTTATAAATTACAAAGTAAAATAAATGTATTTATAAGACAGGTTTTTTCCTGTAAAAAAACTAAGGGTCGAAACCCTTTCAACTAATCTATTCAAGTACAAGTTAATCTATATCCAGTTACATTGCTAACTGAGATGTAATATTTACAAGGAAATTGTAAACTGTGCATTAGACTGATTACAGTCTTATCCTTAAAACTTTAAAATTTATTTATAAACCTTTTTAAATTAAATACTTCATTAACATGATAATGAAACAACAATATACCTGTAATAGAGAAACTAAAGCAAACAAGAAATAGTGCCCAAATAATAATTTATTTAAGAATACATTTACACAAGGGTTTTTTTAATTTTTTATTTAACTCTAATTAATATATATTATGGACTAATAGTATAAAACTTATGAAATTTTACATTATGACTGTTCCACAGTCTTCATATTAACACTATTTACTTATAAATGTCATCATTAACAGTAAATTACTTCACTGACAGTTGAAGAAGAAAAACATATTTTACAGTATTATCATTTAAAATATTGATTTGAACAAACTGGAGAATCGAAACAAGAGTCCTTTAAAAACCATAAGTGCAGGAAAAAACCCCTTTTATCTTAAACTAGAGTATGATATTATCAAGCCGTAAGGCTGTAATCACTTTTACAAACCAAAGAAACTACATACAAGCCACAGCTTAAGAGTCAGAGCTACCTAGCATCAGGCAAGGGTTTTAAAAAAAAATTATGTAAAACAAAAATTAAGCATTTAAACTTTGAAGGAACCAAAGCCATGCTTCCATTCGAACTGTAACTCCTTCCAATAACCATTGCAAGTAGGGAGATGCTACGACAAATCGGGGCTTACTTGTTATGGCCATGAAGTTAACCAATGTGGGAGGAGCTTCCTTCAAGATTGAAGCCGTAACTGTAATTTACAAAAACAAGACCGAATGCGATAGTTAGAAGTTTCATTTCCTTGTTTTAAAATTGTAACAAGAAATTTAGTGAAGAGATAAGAGAAGGGTAATATTATTACCTACAAATAAGGATTTTGAAGATGAGGAGGAGACTGAACCAGTTAGAGGAATTGCACCTTGAAGAAACAAAACCCTCGGGCTAGTCTTGTGACAGAGGTAGCGATGTTCATATTCCATATTTTCACCGACGATGGAGCAAGTCATGAGCAAAAACAAGGGTAACGCTATGGCCAGTACTCTAAACAATTGATAGATTAAAACCCACTCTCATGGCATTTAAATACTTTAATAAAGAAACCAAGTTACAAACTGTGAATCCCTTAACTTTTGCACACACGATATAGCACTATTCTACACCCAATTGGAGCTGTCAAACATTAACCAACAGGCCTCTCATGGCCACAAAGAAACCCTCACAGCACAAAGAAAAACCCTCAAAGAGAAAATAAAGAGCTTAGGGTTCCATTTTTGTTTTTATTTAACCAATGCATGGTGGAGACACATCCACGTGGTCTTTGAAAATCTTAATCAAAAGTGGGTTGATCCCTATAGTCAACCTGCACTGTCGGGTGAACATATATCATTGCCACATATATCATTGCCAATGATTTATATCATGCAATGATGATAATGTTTGTTTTAAGTTAATTTGTATCATTGCATTTGATAAACATTACAATCAAGCAGTAGTAAAAGCATTTGTATATATCGTTAACATTTGCAATTTAAAAGCCTTGAAATCAAACATTTGTAAAAATATTTTTGTGGAGATCAATATTGGAGTTTATGCCTTTGACCTTTAGTCAATAGCACTCCTAATGATTCTTCATACAAACCTTGTGTTTAAGGATTAATGCTATGTTTAGAATTAGTGTTATGTAAAATCAAAGCTTGTAAGGTGATTTATTTATAGTTTAACTTTATGTAAGTAGAAGTTAGGTATTATTTCCACCCTAGTATAACTCTTACAATTACATAAATTCTACAGTGCTATGGTTTGAAAACTTCTTGAAGTTAGTGTTATTTTGGTTTCTATAAAGAACCAAACTCATAATAAATAAAACCAATAATTAGGCTACACCTTGGTAATTACAAGGTAGTAAGACTACCTAGGGTTAAAAGTAAAATCACTTAGTAATTTTAGTAAGTGATATAGTAATGTAATCTTACAATAATACATATGACATGGTGAAACTTGGAAGATCGAAATTATAACTTGATGACTAGCAGTGCAAGTAGATAATTATAACCATATTCAAATAAACAGGCTGATAATTCTTCACTACTAGAGCATAATTAAAAGTAGAGCTATGTGATCTATTGTAAACTTTTTCCTTGAAGGTCTTAGAATTATATTGATGCTTATAAAGAAGCACATTGAATATTAGACGTAGCAATAGAAGTAAATTCATGCTTCAATCAAAGTGTTTCCATGTTAAAATTATGAGTCCTATGCTCATCTGTAGAATTTGTAAGTAACTTGTCATATAACCTCAGAAAGAAACTTAGGTAGAACTCATGCTGGTAAAAGACATTAGTATGTTAAGGATATTGTTCTTTACGACTAACTTAAAATACTGTCATAGATTCAAAAACAACAAAGAAAGTTACTTTAACTCATCGTAGCCTTGATCTCTATTAATCAATTTATGCTCTAGCATTTTTATTATTCTAAAGAAGTACTTCTTGACTTAACGCAAAAACAAACTCCTACTTGTTCAAAAATTTACCTGCTGAACTTGTAAGAACGAGAAATCCAGTTGAGTTAGCAATTGCTAAGTGAGCCCAAGTTAGAACATAGCTTCCCACCTACTTGACAAAAGCAAATCATCAGTACAGCTAGAAGCAACTTAATGCAAGTCATATTTATAACATATCAAAAGTAAAGTTGTATTATTTTTTATGTGTTTAGAGTTAATCACTACATATTGTTAACTGTTTCATTTTCTGCTAGCTACTAGCAGTTATTAAACTGTGACTTTAGACATTTTATATTACATGAAATATTTTAAATTTTTGTGAAATTTTGGGGTTATGACATGTGGTATCAGAGCACAAGGTTCAAACACTAGGCCTTGATGAATCTCAACTTTATTATATGAAACAATGAATTTAAATCATTTTGTTGATGTTGTTTTCTTTTAATGTTATTCAATAAAGAAATTTGTTTCTGAGTTTAACAACAGGTATGGAAAGACTGGAGGAATATGCGGAAGAGGAATATCCCTTTACTGAAAAAGAAAACTTACAAAGAGAACCTATACCAGAAGACATAACCACTAATTCCTCAAAACTTTTACAAACAATAAAAGAATTAAAATCTGAAATGGAATCTGTTAAAAAAAATGAGAGGATTCTGAGAGCTTAGGAGGAGATGAATTAGATCCTAACATAAATATTTCATACCAAGGGAAGGGGTAAAAGAACTGATCCAGAAGATATAAGTTACCAACATAAGTATAAAAAGACTAAACAAACTAAAAATGAAAGCAACTCATCTTCCGAAGTATTTGGTGATCAACGTAATTTTCATTCTACTAGTGATAGTAGTGAGGATAACCACTATACTAGAAAGAGAAAATATAAACCTTATGAAGAAATTTCTGGAGATTTTAAAAAGATTAAGCTGCCAACATTTAATGGAGAAACTAAGAAGGGGGAGGAAGAAGAATCCTGGTTATCTAGGATGAAGAAGTACTTCCAGATTTATAACTATTCTAACCAATTAAAGGCTAGAATGGCTATCTATAATCTTTCAGGGAAAGCTGATATATGGTGGCAAGATTTAAAGAGAGTGAAAGCAATAAGAGAGAAGAAAATAAGTTGGAGTGCCTTCAATAAGTACTTTAAAAATAAATTCTTATATGAACAGTACTATGAAGAAAGGGCTAAAGAATTCTATGAGCTAAAACTAGGTACAATGACCATGAAAGATTTGAACCGTAAGTTTTTAAGTCTGCTTAGGTATGTGCCATACCTTGTGGATGAAAAACTGAAGGTACAGTGGTTTCTCAGCTATCTACCTTATCACATAAAGGATAGGATTGAGTATGACAATCCAAAAACTTTGGAAGAAGCTATGAGGAAAGCTAACTTCTGTTATGAACAGGATAAAAAAAGGAGAGTGTGGCCAACTCGAAGGACAAAAAGAATAATAATTATGATCAAAAGAAGAAAGAGTTTGTGCCCAATCAGAATTCTAAAAATAATAAGATTAGAAAATTTTCTAATAAGAATTTCCAGGGGAATAAGAATAATTCACAGAACAATCAGTACAATCAAAAGAGTAAAGAGTCTGCTAATATTCACAGTAATTACACAATGAACCTTGAACAAAAAGAACCCATAAAGTCTTGGGAGTGTAATGGCCCACATTATGCCTCAGTTTGTCCTAATCGTAAAAATACTGTCAGTAATATCCATACAAAACAGGAGGAGATGAGTTTTGGAGATTTAGTGAGGACTATGCCCAGGATCAATGCAGCCCTAGAGAATCGCCAAGCAGACTACCAAAATTCCATGGTGGAAGTAGAAGGTAAGACAAACCAAACACCCATAGCTATTTTAATTGATTTGGGAGCTAGTTTAAGTTATATTTCGCTTAATTTGGTAGAAAAATGTAAACTTCCTATTGAAAAGTTTGTAAGTTCTTGGTTGGTTCAATTAGCTACTGGTGCAAAGTGGAAGGTAACTAGTTTTGTAAAGAATTGTGCAGTAGTTATGGATCAATTTGAAACTTTTGTAAAGCTTAATGTACTACCTCTGGGTTCTTACGACATACTAATAGGTATGGATTGGTTAGAGCAGCATAGGGTGATTTTGAATTGCCATGACAAAACCTTTACTCGTATAAATAAATATGGAAAACCAATAAGCATAAAGGGAATCCCTAGAAAAACAACCATAAGGCATATTTCTGCTCTGCATCTTAAGAGAATTGTTAGGAAAGGTTGTAAGGATTATGCAGTAACACTAACTAATGAGGAAAATCTAAATAATATGGATAAACTAAAATTGGAGGATATACCAGTTTTAAAAGAATATGCAGATGTATTTTTGGAAGAAATTCTGGGACTGCCTCCAAGAAGGGAACTAGATTTTACCATTGAGCTGATACCGGGTGCAGTACCCAGCTCAAAGGCCCCTTATCAGATGAACATACTTGAACTTAATGAACTTAAGTCACAATTAGAATAACTTATCGACAAGAAATATATTTGACCCAGTGTGTCTCCTTGGGGGGCACCTATCATCTTCGTTAAGAAAAAAGACAGAACTCTACGACTTTGCATATATTACCGTCAGTTGAATAAGATGACTATTAAAAATAGATACCCATTGCCTCGCATAGATGATCTGTTTGATCAACTACGTGGAGCTACGGTGTTTTCAAAAATTGATTTACGGTCTAGATATCACCAAGTTAGGATTAGAGATGAATACAACTTTTAGGACTCGATATGGCCATTATGAGTTTGTCGTCATGCCATTCGGGCTTACTAACGCTCTAGCTGTTTTTATGTGTCTATGGAATAATGTAATGCATAAATATCTGGATAATTTTGTGGCCATGTTTATCGACGACATATTAATCTATTTGAAATCTGAAGAAGAGCATAAAGAACATTTAAAAATTGTTTTGCATGAGTTACGATATCATCAACTCTTTGCAAATTTTTCCAGTACTTAGGTCATGTGGTGACTAAAGAAGGAATTTCGGTGGATCCCAAAAATATAAAGGCGATTGAATATTGGCCAGTTCCTAAAAACATAACTGATGTTCTATCCTTCATGGGAATTACCGGAGGTTCATTGAAGGGTTTTTGAGAATCGCAAATCCGATAACCTCTTTGCAGAAGAAGGGAAAGAAATTTGATTGGAATCAGAAGTGCGAGGATAGTTTTAAAAAGTTAAAAACTTTATTAACCAACACACCTATTTTAAGAATAACTGATCCAAATAAAGATTTTATAGTGTGTACTGATGCCTGCAGTGATGGTTTAGGCAAAGTATTGACTCAAGAAGGGCATGTTATAGTTTATGAGTCTAGGAAATTAAAAATTCATGAAAAGAATTATGCAACTTATGACTTGGAATTAGATGTTGTCATACATGCTCTAAAGATGTGGCATCATCATTTAATTGGAAGAAAATTTATTCTAACGAAAATTAATAAAAAAACTAAAATATATGTTAGATCAACCAAACTTGAATGGTAGAGAAACTAGGTAGCTAGCTTTTCTAAGTGAGTATGATTTCGAAATTCAGCACATTAAAGGGAAAGAAAATAAAGTTGTTGATGCATTAAGTAGAAATTCAAAGCTAAACTTTACAGTAGTTATCAACACTTATACAACATATCTAGAAGAACAAATTAAATAAGGGTTAGAACAAGATGAAATTTACCAAAAATTACAAGCAAAAACAAAAGAAAATCCAATAGAAAGTTTAAGTAAAGGGTACAACTTGAATGAAAAAGGATTTTTACTATATAAAGATAGAATGTATGTACCTAATGTACCTAAAGTTAAGTTATTAATTTTAGAAGAAATCCATAAAACTCCTTACTCAGGCCATCCAGGTTATCAGAAGACTATAACTATGTTAAGAAAAGAATATTTTTGGCCAAACATGAATACTGAACTAGTAGAATATATCGCTAAATGTTTTGAATGTCAGCAAGTAAAAACTGAACATCAACATCCAGTTGGATTGCTTCAGCCATTGTTATAGCTGATTTTATCACTCTAGGTGAATCACACTTATATGGCCTTCCCTTGTCCCGCTGCAGACTCCTTAGACCCCTTGGACCATTTTTTGTCCTTTGATGTTTCCTTGACCATCCCTAAAAACATGTGAAAATTCATATACGCGACTTTTAAACCCCTAATCGCATATATATGCGGATTTGATCCCTAAAACCGCATACATCAGGATGTGTGCATAATCCAAATCCTTTTGGAGTTTTCCTTGACATGGATCTGACTCACTTAACTCCTAGCCTTCCATATGCCTTGATATCACTCGGATTCGACCTTTCATTACCCCTTTCAAAAGCTATATCAGGAACTCTTTGGTACATTGAAGGCATATGAGAGAATTGAGAGCAAAGAAACTATAGTCCATTGTTTTTGGAACTTGTGCTTGAGTCTACATCCCTTTGTCCCTTGGTGCACTTTTGTGTTCTTCCCAAGCTTGCCTTTTGCTTGTGAGCTTGCTATCGAGAGATGGAGGATTGAGGTGGTGGAGGACCAAGTGGGGGATTCAGTTTCTCCGATTCGTAGACATGCCGATAGAGGTTGTATCCATTGTAATCTCTGATTTTATATTAATAGAAGTATCTTTTCTTATCCAATGATGTATGTTTGAATGAATATTTTATCCATGGGATGATTTCAAATGCTGATACATTGTTGATTATATATACTAGAATAGATCTAACACCAATATATATAGTATGCTTGTATTGTTTACTTGTTGTTGAGGAAGTGAATGATCAATTCAAGCTGAAGTTGGAAAGCTCAACGGGGATATACTTCAACCGTCTGGGATAAGGTATGAGGTCTGATACTTTAGTGTTAGACATTTAATTTCTATTGCATATTGGAAAGGATTGATTTTTGGAGTTAAGCTATCTGTTGTGGTACCCCAAGCCATAGGAATTTCTCTCTATAACAAAATTGACGACTCCACTGGGGAGTTCCTAGTAGTTGTCCTTTGGGGGTTTTCTATCGGCATTCAATGAATTTGAATTGCTCTTTTTCTCTTGTTTCTGTGTCGGGTCTATGGGCATGTTTTCCTGGTAGTGTCTGATTGGTGTCAAGTTTGTCTCAGCTTGTCTATTTGCATTTATTTTTATGCACCTTTATTCCTCTACGTGATTTTTTAACTCACAGTCACGTATATACGTGGGTTTCACTGTCGTTTCTACATACACATGCAGGTTTACTGCGAACAGTAGCGTATGCCCTTAGTTTTGCCTTCTAGAGGAAGATTGCTTGTTCCTGGGTGAATTGTGATGATTGTTGAGTCTCCTTTGATACTACTAGAGTATGTATACACCCCTATTTCTGACCAGAGACGGGTTTTTTTTAGGGTAAAATTTCTTTTTTGAAGAATGTTCTTGTCATTGCATTTTCAATTTTTTGTTTTGGGATTAGTGCATTAGATTTCTTTTACCTTAGTACTTAGCTTGAGTGCTGCTTGAGTGTTCTTGTAGAGTCTGGGGGTTGTAGAATCATTATTTTTCTTTAGTATCTCATTTTTATTTCAAAAAATCCAAAAATATTTGCTTATCATTATGCATTGCATCTTGCATTTTGCATAGTACTTGCACTATATTTGCTTTGGAGTATTAGTCAGGATTTCATATAGGAAAGCTTGCATCTATCATTTGAAGAAAATTGTGCATTTCACGTAGTAGCATACCCTATTTTTCATGGACACAATGCATTTGCATTGATTGTTAGGTGTGCGTTTTACTTCATGTTGTGTCATAATGCCATTAGTTGCATGGCTATATACCTCTTTTGAGTAATAAAACCAATTAAAATCAACGCTTAATTAAAATGAACTACACTATTTTATTTGATAGGGTTCACCAACAAGATTAGGTTTTAGGGTCTTGGAATAGTTCATTGAAAGTCAATTCTCCAAGACCACTAAACAACAACATGTATGTGTCTGTCCAGGTGAGTGTGTGAAATCCTTGGTATAACTAGTGTTTCTCATGATCCTCCTCTCAAAAGGGAGTTAAGCACGATGCAGTGTGAGAGGTTATTGACTGGGATGACCCCTAGTCATAACTGAGTAGCACCAGAGATATTTCCAAGATTGTATTCATATCTGGGGGGATCTTTCGAGAGTTTCGGGCTTTGCTACCCTGCCCCTACGGTCAATCCTTCCTATGATTGTCCGCCTGAGCATTGATTATATTGAGGTGACCTTAGTGGCCTTACCTAGGATATTGAGGGGGTACTTTGCAGGGGTTATTTTGTGGGTGTCCCTGATAGGGTGGGGTCGGACAGCACAGTCGCTTTACGTGTTGAAGCTCAGGGCCACAATAATTGGTTACGTACCTTCGCTTGTTGTGTATGGGAGTCTCAAACCTCTCCTAGGTGAGACATACCTACTTCAATCGGGAGCACACTTATCCTACCCTTGATTACTTGTATTTGGCTTTATATTTTATTGGTGATTGCTTTGTGCATGTTATCTTTCCTAGGGTTTTCATAGCTAGAGAGTATTTTATATATTTTTTGAGTCATTGTGGATTCGGGTGTGGCTCCTCACCATTCTCGTTGTTTAGCAGGAATTCTACCTTCTAAATCTCCTCCTCCTTTGGGAGAGAGAAATAGATAGTCTAGATGGACTTCTTCGCACATTGATTCACACACCATGGGAGACCACGTTGAAGGTATTCCTGAACCACCTTCTCCCATTCATGTGGAAGACGGGGAGTTTACTCTGAACTACGATCCTTCACCTGATTTGACTAAGTTAGGTCCTGAGATTTCTGAGATAGGTAATTTCCATGATAGACCTACTTAGTCTAGGATTTATTCCCCATTGACACATCACCGGTATGGAATGCCGGAGGATGATGAGACTCATTTTGAACCTGCGAGCACTAGTTATGGTGGTTATGGTATATCTGGTTTTCCCACACATGATTTGGCATTTCATGTCGAATATGAGTTTGAGCCTAACACTATGCCTAGGGGCACTCTCATTCCTTACCATATGAAGAGGTTTGCGAGCACAAGTCACATTGTACCTTCCATCCCAGCGGTGGAAGCTACATCACATATTCCTCCTAGGTCTAGGGTTAGTGATCCTATTAGGATACTAGATCCAAGACGAGTGACTATAGGGAATAACAGGTACATAATTACATAGGTCCCTTCATCCTCTGTCCCTAGTTCTTTGAATGTTCACCCTCCACCTCATTCATGTGGTCCTTCGAGCCGGAACGTTGCTATGAGTCATGTATGTACTGCGGTTACTAGACCAATGGTGTCTCAGGTTCATGTACCACCCGTTGTTTCAGGAGGTTATGTTCATACTTATAGAGGTCATGTTACTACTTCCAGAGCGTATATTCCTACTTACGGAGTGTCTCATGGGACATCGCATGCGGTGACTTGTGGACCTTATTATGGGACGCAGTATGGACAGGGTTCTTCACCTTATGGGTGCAGGTATCAACAACCCACTTACTCTCCAAATTACGGCTTTATAGCTCCAAATGATCAAGGTACACCACACTATGGTTCTTCCATGCCACCTTATAAGGGTCAAATAGGAGGAGGCCACTATGGCCAAGGCCATGGTGGTTATGGTAATCAGACCTATGTGAATCAGAACTATTAGGGAGTGGTCCATCGACCTAATCATCCTAGGCTCCCTTTTCTTGCAACGTTGAATATTCCTGACTTGTCAAGATTGAAAAATGATCCTGTAGCTCATGACCCAGCTTGGCCAGCTATCCCTACCAAGATTCCCTCGGACATACCCAAATTCGAGGGCAAACCGGGAGAGGATCTAGGCGAACATGTTACTATCTTTCACCTATGGTGCTCTTTGAATTCCTTGCATCAGGACTCAATTCGTTTGATACTATTTCAATGCACCCTTACAGGGCCTACCATGAAATGGTATATAGAGCTACCTAGGGGAGCATTCACTTTGTTCGATGACCTAGCAATGACTTTTATTAACCACTTCTAGCTACCAGTGCATTATGACGTCAGTACTGAACTCTTGTCGACATTTTGGTAGGATAAAGCCACACATATCTTGGATCATATCCAAGAGTGGCGTAGACAGAAGAGGTTGATTAAAGCCTTTATTCCGTCGGAATTCCTCCTCAAATGGTTCCTTAAGTCGTTATTGCTGTATATAGCGAAGGATGTTTCTACATCCGGAGTGCAAAATGAGGAACAAGCCATTTTGAGGGTGCAGAAACTGGATTTGATTTATGCCCAATCCAGTTTGTTATATGAGATTATTCCCAATGCTCCGCATTCTAGCTTCAACCCTAAAGTTAAACCTGGACCACATGCCGATGGCATTGTTGGTTGTGCGAGTGCTAAACTTGCGGATTCGGTTGCAAAACAAGTTAGTCAATTATTAATCAACCAATATGCTTCGGGACAAGCCACAGCTTCATCTCAACCCACCCAAACGGCGAGTGTGCTTTCAGTACAATCGTTGGACCAGAAGGGTAACCAACAGCCCAGACGAAATAAAAAGAAGGGTAAGAATAATCATAAGCATGGGAATAGAAATGAAAATGCTAACAATAATGGCAAGAACACCCGTGATGCTGGGGGGGAAAAGCAAGTTAAACATAAGGTTAAATTCCCTTGCAAGTTGTGTAAGTACGATCACCTCACTTATTTGTGCCCTCGTATCGATGAAGCCTCGAGATTCGTGGCACAGGGCCCAGTTGTGCTGACTAACCCTTTACCTCACAATCAAAATATGAACTTGAGGACCCATGATCAGTCTAGTGGTGATCAAGATCCGCCAGAGGGTAGTGGTCATGGTTGCATTAACATGGTATGTGCTGCGAAAGTTGTGACCCATGCAAAAGACTATGGTTCATCACAACCCAACCCAGCAAAGGAACCTGATCCACTAGGGACTCCTTTGCATATTGAAAAACCTGTGGATAAACTTGAAGCTGCACCTCGCATTCCTAAGGGAGTCATTAAGAGTTTGGGGCATAATCCTAATGCCCAACCTACCCAGAACTGTTCAGTTGTCGAGGATTTGGGCCATACTCCTTGTGCGATGTCTGCACTGGAAGTGCTTCAGAGTTGTCCTTCACAAAGGAAGGCTTTGCTCTCTTCCCTGGGTGTGAATAATGATAATTCTTCCTCCATGATTAAATTTGAAACCGTAGAAATTCAGCCTCGCTTTCCTTACTATGTGTCTCTTTTGATTCACGTAGAATGTTTGAACATGACCATCAAGTGCACAGTGATTGACAAAGGCGTTGCTGCTTCTGTGATGTCTTTATCATGTTGGAAGGTTTTAGGTTCCCCTGAGTTGTCTAAGTATATGACCATGTTAACTGTGTTCGATGGGAGATCGTTTAGGCCGCACGGGATTCTTCCTTCCCTTAAGGTCTGTTTGGGAGGGAAAACCATTGCGATAGAGGTTGAGGTGGTTGATATGCCCCTTGAATACAATATCTTGCTGGGTAGGAATTGGATGTACAGTATGCAAGCCATAGCTTCTTCCCTATTTCGCATTGTATTCTTTCCATTTAACGGGAAGATAGTTATGATTGATCAAATGTCATTCAAGAATCCATCAATTACCACATCTTCAGAAGCTTCGATCCCGATTGTAGAGCACTCTCAGCCGGTAACTAGGAGTGTGGGTGTGGGCATGTATCCATCCCTCATGGGAAGTTTTAGTTGTCCTACGCCTATCCTTATGATAGGGTCTAGTTTTGGTGAGGCTTCGACATCTATAAGATCGGTGTCTTTTCGCACGAGTCATATGGAAGATCCTTGGATTCTTCCTACACCGAGCACTTTGAGTGAGCCCATCGTGACGGACGTGCCATTTCCTACAACTATGGTAGCTTATCAAGCTAATCTAGAGTGTGTTGCAAAGCCTAGTCCTTCCTCTTCATGGATGGAGGAGGAGGACCCGTATGTGCTGCCTACATGGGAAGTACAGTCTTCTCACGTGCACGACTTCCTTGATAGTGTTTTTCCTTCAGATGAAGCGATTATTGAGGCCATGTCAAGAGTTGAGCCACCATGGGAAGAGCTCCATCATAGATCTTACTTTCTTCCCGAGATTGACCGCTTAGAGCGTGAGGTCTTTAGGGAGGTTCTTAGCGAGAGAATTGGTAGTCCCACGGTTCCATTAAGCTCTCCTAGTCCGATGGCTGATGGGAACATGGAAAATATATCTCCAATGATTCCTATCAATATCTCTCGCGATCCTGGCAGAATAGAGAATGTCTATAATGGGGAAGAATGTTCACATGCTGAGATTGTAGAATACACCGAGCTGTTTAATGAATTTCGTGATATCTTTGCTTGGTCTTACGATGAAATGCTAGGTATCGACCCTCGCATCGTCGAACATGAGATTAAGACTTATCGCAATGCGAATCCTGTTCGACAACGCTTGAGTGCGATGAATCCTAGGAAAGCACCTGCGATTAAGGCAGCGATAGAGAAACTGTTGAAAGCTGGTTTTATCTATCATGTTCCCTTAACGGAGTGGGTTTCAAACCCTGTTTCGGTTGATAAGAAGTAGGGAGTGATCTGCATATGTACTGATTTTCGTGATTTGAATCGTGCCTATCCTAAGGACAATTTCCCCACACCATTTATTGATCAGATATTGGATGAGTGTGTGGGTAGCAAGGTTTTTTCCTTTATGGACTGCTTTTCCAGATACAATCAGATACAAATTAAACCTGAGGACCAATATAAGACTGCATTTATTTGTCCTTGGGGAACTTTTGCATATCGAAAAATGGATTTTGGCCTTAAGAATGCTGGAGCTACTTTTCAGTGGGCCATGACCTTGATTTTCCATGATCTCAAATCGATTATCGAAGTGTTTTTGGATGACCTTGCTGCTCATTCTTGTATGAGAATGCGTCATTCCTATCATTTGAGATTGGTATTCGAAAGGTGTCGCCATTATTTGGTCAGGTTAAATCCTCACAAGTGTATCTTTTGTGTGAAGTTAGGTCACTTATTGGGATTCATTGTTTCTAAAGAGGGTATAAGAGTCAACCCTTTGAAGGTTGAGGCAATACTTCAGTTGTCTCCCCTGAAGAATATTTATCATATTCAATGTTTGCAAGGCATGGAAAACTTCTTACAGAGATTCATTGTCAATTTTGCCAATTTGACTAGAGGATTCATGCGTCTTTTGAAGAAGGACACCACCTTTTGTTGGGATGAGTGAGCCCATGATTCCTTTGATGCACTCAAGCGAGCCCTAGCATTGGCCCCGATGATTATTCCCCCAGACTATAGCCGTGTTTTTCTACTTTATGTGGTGGTGTCGATGGAGACGATTGGTATGGTTTTGGTTCAAGAGGATGAGCAGCTCCAAGAGCATGTCATATATTATCTGAGATGGAATCTTATTGATGTGGAGATTCATTATTCTCATGTTGAGAAGCTTTCCTTAGCTACCGTACATGTGGTTCAATGGTTGAGACATTATATTCTCCTTCTCCAGACCTTGGTTGTAGCCCATGTCAATCCATTTCAATTCGTCCTCACTCGAAGGATGATTGGGGGAAAATATAATAAATGGATTGTCATCCTGTAATAATTCGACCTCGAGTTTGTTTCTGCAAAATCGAAGAAATCATTAATTTTTGCAGAACTTATATCGGATTTTCCAAGCGAGGCCGAGGAGTTGGTTTGTGAAGATACATTTATCGATGAGCACATCTTCTTAATCTCAAATTTAGACCCATTGTATGGGGATATCATTATATATTTACAAACGTTGAAGGTCCCTACTCATCTCTCACGGGATGAACGATGATGATTACGTCACGTGTCTAAGAATTACCTCATAGTGGATAACACTTTATACCGCCGTGGGGTAGATTCCATTTTACGTCGTTGTTTGAATCATGATGAGGCTGAGGTAGTGCTGAATGTTTTCCATGGAGGGGTGTGTGGTGGTCATTTATCTGGGATTTCTAAAGCCCAAAAAATATTAAGAACAGGTTATTTCTAGCCGTCGATCTTTAAGGATTGTGTAGATGCGATTAAGAGGTGCCACCCTTGCCAGGTGTTTTCCCGTAGTATGCTCTTGAAACCTGTCCCGTTACATCCCATCATCACCGCTGGTCCCTTCACTAAGTGGGGGCTTGATTTTATGGACTACAACCCAGCTTCATCTAGGGGGCATCATCATATCATAGTGGTTGTTGATTACTTCACGAAATGGGCTGAGGCTATGCCTACAGTTAAATCCGATGGTGAGACAGTCGCGCACTTTGTATTCAACCAGATTATTACTCGATTCAAGATTTCGAAAGAGTTTGTCACTGACCATGGATCACACTTTCAGAATTGTATGATGGAAGAGTTGGCATCAAAGTTATGGTACAAACAAGAGAATTACTCCTCTTACTACCCTCAAGCGAATGGACAGGTAGAAGCAGTGAATAAATCACTCAAATCCATTCTCCAACGAACCATCGCACAAAGCAAGAATAATTGGCACATTATGTTATATCCTACTTTGTGGGCGTATAGAACCGCTGTGAAGACTGCCACAGGTTTTTCTCCATATCAACTTGTACATGGAGTGGAGTCGGTATTGTCGATTGAATGTGAGATTCCTTCTTTGAAGTTAGCCATAGAACTCTTACCAGACACTTCACCTTTGGAGGAGCATTTGGTCCACCTTGAGAAACTTGATGAGCAGCGTCGAGATGCCTTGGTGGCTCTAGAAATAAATAAACGTCGTGTAAAGGTCCAGTACAATAAGTTTGTCCGTCCAAGGAGGTTTAGTGAGGAAGACTTGGTCCTTTTGTGGGATCAACTAAAAGAACCCTTAGCGGCAGGAAAGTTTAACCCCATATGGTGTGGTCCTTATGTCTCCAAACGTGTGTTAGTGAAGGGAGCTTATGAGTTAGTGGATTATGAGGGAATGACCTTGGTAGAGCCTAGGAATGGGCTCTATCTCAAAAAGTACTATGCATGATTTTCAGCCAAGGCTGGTTATTGTATATTATTGTATAGTTTTGCATAGTTAGATCTTTTTCTTATGGTGATCAGGTTTGTGATTAGTTTCCATTTCTTTTGGCAGATGTCAATGGAATCTTCCACCTTCATAGGATTCACGGATGGTGCGAGCCGTCACACACAACACTCAGCCTCTACTGCTTGGGTGATTTATACTCCTATGGGTCAAGTATTGTCTTCAAGAGGCGTATGTTTACGACCATCTTCAAACAATGTTGCTAAATATAGTGCCATTATTGAGCTTCTATGGGATGCCATTTCACATGGTGTTCTCTCTCTTGAGGTACTTCTTGATTCGAAGTTAGTAGTGACACAGCTTAATGGTTTGTACCATGTTAGAGATCCGATGTTATTAAGAAGATTCTTACGTGTGAGGTTATTAGAACGACAATTTGACAATATAACATACATACACATTCCAAGAATTAATAATCAAGTTGCTGACTCATATGCTAACTACATGTTAGATTGGCATTTGTTTCATAATCAATAAACTCATCATAAACACAAATTTTTACACATGTAAATAAATAAACTGATCATCATAAAAGTTTTTATATACATCCAAAATGTGGTAATACATAGTGTCATAATACAAAAATGGGGCTCTTGAGCCACCAAAATATAATACATGGTAATACAAAATGTATCACTCCTAGGTATCTAAGCCTATGGAGGAGGATGGGAGTTGTGATCATGAAATGTCACTACGGATTTAGCTAGCAGTCTAAATAATCGCACCCATGCTCATGGTACACCCACCAGCTGGCGCTGCATGGCCTCAAGTAAGTCCTTGAATTGCGCCATGGGAACTCGGTGTGTCAGCCTCACAAAGTTGGTATGAATGCTCTGGAGAATCCACTCTGCATCCACACCCGTGATCTCGTCTCCTCTTCCCCTCCGTCTGTGACGAGGGAAGCCTTTAGGCCGCCGTGGTCCCACATCTGCATGCATATGGTAGATGTCACTATGTATTGTCACCCAAAAACATGTCTTTTGATACCATATAATCAGAAAACACAAAAAAATTAAATAACTCAAAAATTTAAAGAGAGGGTCGAGATTCGTTACGTATGTCACCGTATGCCAATATTGGTGGTAGCGGCATGTTTGGGTCCCCCCGAAAATCTATCCCCGCATAGGGGTAGTCATCGATGGCAACTATCTGTCGTCGCCACCATAGAAAGAAATCAGCTGGATAGGGGTTGGATACCCTACCTCCCCCCAGTCTAAGCATCGCATCTGCCCAACGCCGTTGGGCCAGATATAGAACACCGTGTAGAGGAATGTCAACTCTAGGGCTCAATCCTAGAACACGCTTGAAGAAAAACATGCTCAGTATAATGCTGAAACCAAAGTTTCACACTCTTCCCATATTAGACTCACTGAGCTGATGTTTCATGTTGCTCAATAGTGTAGTGCTCCAATCATATACTGTGGGTCTCATGCACTCCACTGCATAGAACATCTGAGGCCGCGAGGCCTAGTAGAGTGATTCCAAGCCTGCTATCCTGCCTAGTGTCAGTAGGATGGCCTTTAGGCCCAACACCTGTATGGAGTTAGTAGGGATTTGACTCCCCACCTTCTTCGTGTCCAGATAGCAATACACCACAATGTACTCATCTATAGTTAGGCCACCTCCAGGCCTGCAAGAATGTAGGTTCACTACTTCCCCCCATCGGGAAAGTCCAGTAATAAAGTATATGTCCTCCACCTCTATGGTGAGGGATATCCCATCTATCTGGAATGACTCTGAGTCTGGATCCTAGTAGTCCACAAGCATCTACAATAGTCCTGGTTTGGCCCTTAAGCCACCAAGACACCAAAATTTTTAGAGCCCACATATACGTAGCCCTTGTTGAGCCATTATATCGGCCCTTACTACCTCTTCTACATCACCATGTTCGCGTTCTCTCCATTCTAGGACCATCCTGCACAAAAAAATTGAAGTTTACGCATTAGAATACTTAAAAAACCTCGCGCGCGACCAAATACGTGACTGTTTGCCAAACAGTCACGTATGTATGCAAATGTGAGGGCGTTTCCCATGTATATCCATCCCTATACGCAGAAAAACCATCAATTTCCACGTGGGCCGCAACACCTATTTTGGATTGGCCTAGAAATCCAAAATCACCATGGAATTTGATAAAAATTATATCAAAATGGAAGAGTAGAGCATGGGTAAGTACCTGGAAGAAACGGTAGTGGATTCCGTCAGCTGGATCTCCTGGAATTCATTGTTGAAAATCTGAGCTCAATTGGGTAAAAATTTAAAATGTTTTGATTTTTTTACTATTTATAGAAATTTTTCAATTTTTTGAAAATTTCCCCCCCCTTTCCTATTGTTTGGACCATTTCTAATCATTTTGGACCATTTTTGACCTAATTTATGATGTAGGAGACCTTTTTGAGAGTCGTTTCAGCCGTTGGATTGACCCATTCATGCCGATTTCAGGTATCATGTCTAAACTGGCATATAGGTTAGGTTTCATCACCATTTGCATTTTGCATGACCTTATGACTATTTCATTATAGCCTTAGGTACGAACCACTCTATTATGTCACATAACCTTCTTGTTGTTTTAGAAGTGGCATGATATGAGTGGTAGAGCTTGACCTTACATGGGTACCCTAGTTAGCACCTTATTTGCATTTGGTGCCCATGCTGCATTTTGTCCCTTAGGGTGTGGGAGTCCATTGTATAGTATTGCCATGACATTTCGCAAGAGCCTCATACTCCTCTTGATCTTTTTCTAGCCTATTTCCCTCAGGACTCCCTTATGTCAAGTTGTAATTGCATTATCATGACCTTTTCCTACCTCATTAAGCCTTACGCCGGCTTCCCTGACATTGAGTTTCAGCCATATAGCCCGAGCTTGTCTCATGTCTAGCCATGCAGAGCCATTTTATATATCCTTTGCAGTTTGATTCCCTATTTTTACCGGGAGGGGATTTTCCCCCGAGTGTCGCTATCCTAGACATGTATCCTTGCATTGAGCATAGGTATGTTCCACTACTTGGAACTAGTTTGTTTGCCCCTATGACACTCGTCTCCTCCTAGTCTATAACTATAAAGCAGTTTTATTCTTTTTCAAGCTTTTTAAATATTTGAAAAAGTCCAAAAAAATAAAAAAACCAAAAAACTGGACAAGGAAAGATGTTATCTTTTGGCAGCTGTCGGGTCATGTCGCCTTCGAATAGAGCACTGTATATCACATCCGTTGGTTGGGTTTATAGTTTGACTTTAGGAGCTATACTCATTTTATCTGAGTTTATCTCCACTGACTGGTTAAGCTTCCAGTCCCAATGGAGCCTCTGTCGATGCCTCCTATGTCGCAGAGATGTCCCAGTTTTGTATATCGAGTCTATGCTGCCTTTATGTAAGTCACCATACACCATTATGCTCTTGTTCAAAGGAATTTGAAACTTGAGTGTTATAGCGGATTTCACAACTCTAGGTGAGTCACACTTTGTATGGCCTTCCCCTGTCCCTATGCAGACTCCTTAGACCCTATGGACCAAATTTTGTCCTTTGATGTTTCCTTGAGCATCCCTAAAAACACATGAAAAATGCTATACATGACTTTTAAACCTATAAGGGCGTATATACGTGGGTTTGACCACTAAAACCGTGTACATCGGGATGTGTGCATAATCCAAATATTTTTGGAGTTTTCCTTGAGATGGATCTGACTCATTTGACTCCTGGCCTTCCATATGCCTTGAGATCGATCGGATTCGACCTTTCATTACCCCTTTGAAAAGCTATATAAGGAACCCCTTGGTACATTGAAGGCATAAGAGAGAATTGAGAGCAAAGAAACTATAGTCCATTGTTGGCAGAACTTATGCTTGAGTCTGCATCCCTTTGTCCCTTGGAGCACTTTTGTGTTCTTCCCAAGATTGCCTTTTGCTTGTGAGCTTGCTATCGAGAGATGGAGGATTGAAGTGGTGGAGGCCCAAGTGGGGGATTCAGTTTCTCTAGTTCACAGATGTGCCGTCAGAGGTTGTATCTTGTAATCTCTTATTTATATTAATAGAAATATATTTTCCTGTCCAATAATGTGTGTTTGAATGAATATTTTATCCATGGGATCATGTCAAATGCTTTTACATTATTGATTATATATGCTAGAATATATCTAACACCATGATATATAGAATGCTTGTATTGTTTACTTGTTGTTGAGGAAGTAACAGATCAATTCAAGCTGAAGATTGGAAATCTCAACGGGGATCTACTTCAACCATCCGGAATAAGGTACGAGGTCTGATCCTTTAGTGTTAGACATTTAATTTCTATTGCATATTGGAAATTATTGATTTCTAGAGTCAAGTTGTCTGTTGTGGTACCCCAAGCCATAGGAATTTCTCTCTGTAACAGAATTGGCAACTCCGCTGGGGAGTTCCTAGTAGTTGTCCTTTGGGGGTTGTTTTCTCGGCATTCAATGAATTTGAATTGCTCTTTCTCCCTTGTTTCTGTGTCGGGTATGGGGGTGTGTATCCCTGGTAGAGTCTGATTGGTGTGAATTTTGTCTCAGCCTGTCTGTTTGCCTTGATTTTATGCACCTTTCTTCCTGTACACGGTTTTTTTATTTACAGTCGCGTATACACGCGGTTTCTTCTATGATTTCCGCGTATACACGTAGGTTTACTGCGAACAGTCACGTATGCCCTTGATTTTTCCTTTTTGGGGAATATAGTTGGTTTCTGGGTGAATTCTAATATTTTTTTAGTCTCCTTTGGCATTGCCTGAGTCTGTTTTGACCTCTGTTTCTGACCAGAAACATTTTTTTTAGGCTAAATTTTTTCTTTTTTAAGAAGGTTCTTGTCATGGCATTTTTTATTTTTTGTTTGAGATTAGTACATTAGAGTTCTTTTACCTTAGTGCTTTTCTTGAGTGCTATTTGGGTGTGCTTGCAGAGTCTAGGGGTCGTAGAATCATTCTTTTTCTTTTTGCATCTCTTTTATTTTCAAAAAATCCAAAATCATTTGCTTATCATCATGCATTGCATTTTGCACTTTGCATTGTACTTTCATTAGATTTGCTTTGGAGTACTAGTTAGGACTTCATATAGGAAAATTTGCATTTATCAGTTGAAGAATAATTGTGCATTTCACATAGTAGCATACCCTATTTTCATGGACACAATGCATTTGCATTGATTGTTAGGTGTGCATTTTACTTCCTGTTGCGTCATAGCACCATTAGTTGCACGATCATATCCCTTTTTTGAGTAATAAAGCCATCTAAAATCAACACTAAATAAAATGAATTACACTCTTTTCTTTTCTAGGGTGCACCAACAAGCTTAGGTTTTATGATCTTGGAATAGTTCATTGTAAGTCAATTCTCCAAGATCACTAAACAACAACATCTAGGTGTCTGTCCAGGTGAGTGTGTGAAATCCTTGGTATAACCAGTGTTTCTCAGGATCCTCCTCTCAAAAGGGAGTTAAGCACGAGGCATTGTGAGCGGTTATTGATTGGGATGACCCCTAATCATAACTGAGTAGCACCGAAGATATTTCCAGGTTTGTATTCGTATCTAGGGGCTCTTTCGAGAGTTTCGGGCTTTGCTACCCTGCCCATACAGTCAATCCCACCTGCGAATCTCCTCCTGAGCATTGATTATATTGAGGTGACCTTAGTGACCTTACCTAGGATATCGAGGGGGTACTTTGCAAGGGTTATTCTGTAGGTGTCCCAGCCAGGTTGGGGTCGGACAGCACAGTCACTTTACGCGTTGAAGCTAAGGTCCACAATAATTGGTTACGTACCTCTTCTTGTTGTGTATGGGAGTCTCAAGGCTCTCCTAGGCAAGAAATACCTGCTTCATTCGGGAGCTCACTTATCCTGCCCTTGTTTGCTTGAATTTGGATTTAGATTTTATTAGTGATTGCTCTGTGCACGATAGTTGGCCTAGGGTTTACGTAAATAGAGAATATTTGCTATTTTTTTGAGTCATTGTGGATTTGAGTGCGGTTCCTCGTCGTTCTCGTTGTTTAGTAGGAATTCTGCCTTCTACTTCTCCTCCTCCTTTGGGAGAGAGACCTAGACAGTCTAGGCAGACTATTTCACACATTGATTCACACACCATGGAAGACCGTTTAGAGGTTATTCCTGAACCTCCTCCTCCCATTCGTGTAGACGATGGGGAATTTACTCCTACTTATGATCCTTCACCCGACTTAGCTGAGTTAGGTCCTATGATTTCTGAGATAGGAACCTTGCACGATAGGCCTACTCACTCCAGGTCTGATTCCCCATTGACGCGTTACCAGTATGGAATGCCGGAGGACGCCAAGACTCATTTTGAACCTGCCAGCACTAGCTATGGTAGTTATGCTACGTCTGGTTTCCCTACACATGATTTGAAATTTCATGTCGAATCCAATTTTGATCCTAACACTATGCCTGGGGGCACTCTCATTCCTTACCATGCGAAGAGGTTTGGGAGCACTAGTCACATTTCACCTTCTGTCCCAGTGGTGGAAGCTACATCATATCTCCCTCCTAGGTCTAGGGTTAGCGATCCGATTAGGATACCAGATCCGAGAAGAGTGATGATAGGCGATAGTACATATATTATTACTCAGATTCCTTCATCCTCGGTCCCTAGTTCTTCAAATGTACATCCTCCACCTTGTTCATGTGGTCCTTCGAGCCGGTATATGGCTACGAGTCAGGTCCATACTTCGGTTACTAGACCGATTGTGTCTCAAGTTCACATACCGCCCGCTACTTTGGGAGGCTATGTTCATGCCTCTAGAGTTCATATTGCTACTTTCGGGGTGTATATCCCTACTTCTGGAGCATATCTTCCTACCTACGGAGTGTCTTATGGGGCATCACATGCGATGACCTATGGACCTTATTATGGAACGCAGTATGGACAGGTTTCTTCACCTTATGGAGGCAGGTATCAACAACCTGCTTACTCTCCTAATTATAGCTTTGTAGCTCCTACTAGTCAAGGTCCACCATACTATGGTACTTCCATGCCACCCTATACGGGTCAGACGGGAGGAGTACACTATGGCCAAGGACATGGTGGTAATCAACCCTATATGAACCAGGGAGTGGTCCATCGACCTCATATCCTAGGCTCCCTTTCCTTGCAACGCTTAATCTTCCTGACTTATTGAGACTGACGAAAGATCCTATGGCTCATGACCCAGCTTGGCCGGCTGTCCCTACCAAGCTTCCTTTAGACATACCTAAGTTCGAAGGCAAACCGGGAGAGGATCCGAGCGAACATGTTACTACGTTTCACCTTTGGTTCTCTTCGAATTCATTACATCAGGACTCAGTCCGTTTGAGACTATTTCAACACACCCTCACAGAGCCTACTGCGAAATGGTATATAGAGTTACCTAAGGGAGCTTTCGCTTTGTTCGACGACCTTGCAATGACTTTTCTTAATCACTTCCAGCTACTAGTGCGCTATGACGTTGGTACTGAACTCTTGTTAACATTTTGGCAAGATAAAGCCACACATATTTCTGATCATATTCAAGAGTGGTGTAGATGGAAGAGATTAATTAAAGCTTTTATACCGTCGGAATTCCTCCTCGAGTGGTTCCTCCAGTCGTTATTGCCATATATAGCGAAGTATGTTTCCACATCCGTAGTGCAGAATGAGGAACAAGCGATTTTTAGGGTGCAGGAACTGGACTTGATCTATGCTCAGTCTGGTTTGTTGTATGAGATTATTCCTAATGCTCCTCATTCCAGTTTCGATCCCAAAGTCAAACCTGGACCACATGCCGATGGCATTGTGGGTTGTGCAAGTGCGAAACCTGCAGATTCGGTTGCAAAACAAGCTAGTCAACTATCACTCAACCGATCTACTTTGGGACAAGATATGGCTTCATCTCAACCTGCCCAAATGGTGAATGTACTTTATGTGCAATTGTCGGACCAGAAGGGTAACCAGCAGCCCAGACGGAATAGAAAAAGGGGTAAAAATAATAATTGAAAGGGTGGGAATAAGAATGAGAATGCTAACAATAGTGACAAGAATAGTAGAAATGATGGGGGGGACAAGCAAGCGAAACGTAAGTTTAAGTTCCCTTGCAACCTATGTAAGGACGATCACCTCACTTACTTGTGCCCTCGGATTGAAGAATCTTTGAGATTCTTAGCACAAGGCCCAGTTGTGCTAACTAACCCTTTACCGCATAATCAAAATATGAACTTGAAGTCCCATGACCAGTCTAGTGATGATGATCCACCAGAGGGTAGTGGTCGTGGGTGCATTAACATGGTCCATGCTGTGAAAGTTGTGACTCATGTGAAAGATTATAGTTTGTCACAACCCAGCCTAGGAAAAGAACCCGATCCACCATGGTCCCCTTTGCGCATTGAGAAACCTACGGATAAACCTGAGGCTGCACCTCGCATTCCTAAGGGAGTCCTTAAGCATTCAGGGCATAATCCAAATGCCTGAGCTGCCCAGAATTATTCAGTTGTCAAGGATTTGGGCCATACTCCTTGTGCGATGTCTGCATTGGAAGTGCTTCAGAGTTGTCCTTCGTGGAGGAAGGCGTTGCTTTCTGCCCTTGGTGTGAACGATGATGATTCTTCCTCTGTGATCAAATTTGAAACATCAGGACTTTAGCCTCGCTTGCCCTACTATGTGTCTCTTTTGGTGCATGTAGAATGTCCTGGTATGACCATCAAACGTACTATGATTGACGAGGGTGCTGCTACTTCTATGATGTCTTTGGCCTGTTGGAAGGGTCTTGGTTCTCCTGATCTGTCTCAATCAGCAACTATGTTAACTGGGTTTGATGGGAGATATTTTATGCCACACGACATCTTTCCTTCCCTTAAAATCCATTTGGAGGGGAAGACCGTTGCGATAGAGGTTGAGGTCGTTGATGCACCCCTTGACTATAATCTCTTGCTGGGTAGGAACTAGATGTACATTATTCAAGCCGTTGCTTCTTCCTTGTTCTGCGTTGTATGCTTTCCACATAATGGGAAGATCGTAACGATTGATCAAATGACATTCAAGAATCCATCTATTACCGCATCATCAGGAGCTTCGATCCCGATCATTAAGCACTCTCAGCCGGCAACTGGGAGTGTGGGTGTAGGCATGTATCCATCCCTCATGGGAAGCTTTAGTTGTCTTTCACCAATCCTCATGATAGGATCTAGTTCCGATGAGGCTTCGACTTCTACGACATCGGTGTCTTTTCACATGAATCATATGGAAGACCCTTGGATTCTTCCTACACCGAGTACTTTGAGTGAGCCTGTCAAGACGAGCGTGTTGTTGCCTGCAGCCATGATAGCTTATCAAGCTAATATCAAGAGTGTTGCAGAGCCTAGTCCTTCCTCTTCACGGATGGAGGAGGAGGACCCATATATGCTGCCGGCATGGGCAGTACAGTCTTCTCATGCCCACGACTACCTTGATACGATTTTCCCTTCGGATGAAGCGATTATTGAGGCTATGTCGGGAGTTGAGCCACCATGGGAGGAACTTCATCATAGATCACACTTTCTCCCAGAGCTTGACCATTTGGAGTGTGAGGATTTTAGGGTGGTTCTTAGTCAGAGAGTTGGTAGTCCTATGGTTCCATTAAGCTCTCTTGGTCCGATGGCTGATGGAAACATGGGAAACATATCTTCAACTATTCCTATCAACATCTCTCGCAATCCTGGAACCATAGAGAATGTCTATATTGGGGCGGAATGTTCCCATGCTGAGATTCTGGAATATACCAAGCTATTCAAGGAATTCCATGATATTTTTTCTTGGTATTACAACGAGATGCCAGGTATTGATCCCCGTATTGTTGAGCACAAGATTAAGACTTACCCCAACGCTAATCCTGTTCGACAACGTTTACGTGCGGTGAATCCTAGGAAAGCACCCGCCATTAAGGCAGAGATAGAGAAACTGTTGAAAGTCGGTTTCATCTATCCCATTCCCTTGACAGAGTGGGTTTCAAACCCCGTTCCGGTGGATAAGAAGCAGGGAGCGATCCGCATATACACTGATTTCCACGATTTGAATCATGCCTATCCTAAGGATAACTTCCCAACACCATTTATAGATCAGATTTTGGATGAGTGTGCGGGTAGCGAGGTGTTATTCTTTATGGATGGCTTTTCTAGGTATAATCAGATATAGATTAAACCTAAGGACCAACATAAGACTGCATTCATTTGTCCTCGGGGAACGTTCACATATTGGAAAATGCCTTTCGGCCTTAAAAATTTCGGAGCTACATTTCAGCGGGAAATGACCTTGATTTTTCATGATCTCAAGTCAATTATCGAGGTATTTTTGGATGATCTCGCTGCTCATTCTTGTATGAGAATGCGTCATCCCTATCACTTGATATGGGTATTCGAAATATGGCAGCACTATTCAGTTATATTAAATCCTCATAAGTGCATCTTTTGCGTGAAGTCAAGTCGTTTGTTAGGATTCATCGTTTTGAAAGAGGGTATAAGAGTCGACACTTTGAAGGTTGAGGCAATACTTCAGTTGTCTCCCCCGAAGAATATTCGTTATCTTCAGTATTTGCAAGGCATGGAAAACTTCTTACGAATATTTGTTGTCAACTTTGCCAATTTGACTAGAGGCTTCATGCGTCTCTTGAAGAAGGATACTCCCTTTTATTGGGATGAGCGAGCCCAGGAGTCCTTCGATGCACTCAAGTGAGCCCTAGCATCAGCCCTGGTGATTAGTCCTCCGGACTATAGCCGTGATTTTTTATTATATGTGGTTGCGTATTTCGAGACGATTGGTATGGTCTTGGTTCAAGAGGATGAGGAGCTCCAAGAGCATGTGTTAGAATAATCCGTCAGGATTATTGTAAATAAATAATAGGTATATGAATAGATAGGAACGTGAAAAGGCTGGTAATCAACCGCCTCATGAAATGTATAAATATAGGCATTTGCATTTGAATAATCAATTGGAATTGGGAGTTATTACCAACAAGTGGTATCAGAGCAGGGCTGTCTGCCATAACTCCTGGCTGCCATTCTGCTTGCCAGTTCATTGCCAGACTGCTCCATCAGTCTGCCAGTGGAGTCGCATGCAGTGTATGCGTTACTCCTCCTTCATCTGCCTGCCTGTATTCTCTGCTAGAACATTATTATACCTAACCCTAATTCCTAATTGCACTCCTCGGCCATTGTGACAGTATTCCTGATGCTGTAAACGTAGTTCTCCAGCGAGTAGTTCCTGGCCTCGACTCTCTTCTTCACATCTTCGTCCTTGTATCTCTCAGCGTCGTGAACCATCCTGTCGAATCTCCTGTTGTTGTCACTGCTGGGCACCGTGTCTTCAATGCTGAAATTCCAACCCTAATTCTCTCAATAATCCACAGTCTCCATCTTCACGCCTCTCGCTCTTCTTTCTTGTCTGCTGCGACCCCTTCGTGGGTGGAAGTCTTCTGAAACATGAATGTGGGAGCTTGGTCGCAACTTGAGGGTACTATTCTCTGCATTTTGCATTGGAGCTATATATAAATCGACCCATTACCTGCGTGGCGCCCACCGTGAGGCAGAAAACTGCGTGGAGCTCCATCGTGGGATACCATTTGCTGCGACCTGTAGACTGATATATTGCTGCCATTTCTGGAATAGATGAGTGATATAATATATGCTGCGTGGAGGCTGCATTTGATGCTTGTGTGAAGCTGCGACCTTCGTGGAGTTAATAAATGAAGCTGTGTGTTGAGTTTTGAATTGCCGTCTTACAATACGCTGCTAGGTTACAATACACTGTAAGGTTACAAAGAATTCGTTGATATATACTGGTGATTGCGTTGATATATAGCTTGACTACCTACAGCCTGCGTGATGGACCTGGAGGAATAATGCTTGCTGGAGATATAAGGCTGCGTTGGAGTTGGGAGAGCGTGGGGTGCTGATAATGCGACCTGCTACAC
>LPNX010912886.1:282062-300624 GCA_001517045.1 Pseudotsuga menziesii
GTATAGATAGGAAGGCGAAAAGGCTGGTAATCAACCGCCTCATGAAATGTATAAATATAGGCATTTGCATTTGAATAATCAATTGGAATCGGGAGTTATTACCAACAGCATGTCATATATTATCTGAGCCGAAACCTTATTGACGCAGATATTCGTTATTCTCATGTCGAGAAGCTTGCTTTAGCTACCATACATGCGGTTCAGCGTTTGAGACAATATATTCTCCTTCGCTAGACCTTGGTTGTGGCCCATGTCAATCCATTTCAATTCGTCCTCACTCGAAGGATGATTGGGGGAAATTATAATAAATGGATTTTCATTCTGCAAGAATTTGATCTCGAGTTTGTTTCGACAAAATCGAAGAAGTCTTTAGTCTTTGCAGAGCTTATATTGGATTTTTCGAGCGAGGCCGAGGAGTTGGTTTGTGAAGATATGTTTGTCGATGAACACATCTTCTTAATCTCTACGTTAGAACCATGGTATGGGGATATCATAATATATTTACAAACACTGAAGACCCCTACTCACCTCTCGTGAGATGAACGACGACGATTACGTCACGTCTTTAAGAACTACCTCATAGTGGACAATACTTTGTACCACCATGGGGTAGATTCCATTTTACAACTTTGTTTAAATCATGATGAGGCTGAGGTTGTGCTGAATGATTGCCACAAAGGGGCGTGTGGTGGTCATTTATTTGGGCTTTCTACAACTCAAAATATTTTGAGAGCGGGTTATTTCTGGTCGTTGATCTTTAAGGATTGTGTTGATGTGGTCAAGAGGTGCCACCCTTTCCAGGTGTTCACACGTAATATGCGCTCAAAACCTACCCCGTTACATCCCATTATAATCGCCGGTCCCTTCACTAAGTGGGGGCTCGATTTTATGGATTGCAACCCTGCTTCGGCTAGGGGGCACCTTCACATTATAGTGGCTGTTGATTATTTCACGAAATGGGCTGAGGCTATGCCTAGAGTAAAATCCGATGGTGAGACAGCTGCTCACTTTGTATTCAACCAAATTATTACTCGGTTAAGGATTCCGAAAGATCTTGTCACTGACCATGGCTCGCACTTTCAGAACCGTATGATGGAAGAGTTGGTGTCGAAGTTAGGGTATAAGCAAGAGCACTCCTCTTCTTACTACCCCCAAGCGAATGGATAGGTAGAGGCAGTGAATAAATCACTCAAATCCTTTCTCCAATGAACCATCGCACAAAGCAAGAATAATTGGAACATTATGTTATATCTTGCTTTGTGGGAATATCGAACCGTGGTTAAGACTGCCACTGGTTTTTCCCCATATCAGCTTGTACATGGAGTGGAGTCGATATTTCCGGTTGAATGTGAAATTCCTTCATTGAAGCTAGTTGTGGAACTCTTACCAGACACTTCACCTTTGGAGGAGCATTTGGTTCACCTTGAGCAACTTAACGAGCAGCGTCGGGATGCCTTGATGGCTCTAGAGGTTAATAAGCATCGCGTTAAGGTCCAATATGATAAATTTGTCCGTCCAAGAGTGTTTAGTGAAGGAGAAGTGGTCCTTTTGTGGGATCAACCGAAAGAACCCTTAGGGGCAAGGAAATTTAATCCTATGTGGCATGGTCCTTATGTGGTCAAGCGTGTGTTAGAGAAGGGTGCTTATGAGTTAGTCGATTACGAAGGAATAGCTTTGGTGGAGCCTAGAAATGGGCTCTATCTCAAAAAATACTATGCATAATCTTTAGCCAAGGCTGCTTGTTGTATATTATTGTACAACTTTGCATAGTTAGGTCTTTTTCTTATTGTGATAGGGTTTGTGATTGGTTTCTGTTTCTTTTGGCAGATGTCAATGGAATCTTCCACCTACATAGGATTCATGGATGGTGCAAGTCATCACACTCGACACTCAGCCTCTGCTGCTTGGGTGATTTATACTCCTATGGGTCAGGTATTGTCTTCAGGAGGTGTATGTCTACAGCCATCTTCCAACAATGTTGTTGAATATAGTGCCGTTATTGAGCTTCTATGGGATTCCATTCTACATGGCGTTCTATCTCTTGAGGTACGTCTTGATTCGGAGTTAGTAGTGTCATAGCTCAATGGTTTGTACCATGTTAGAGATCGGATGTTATTGAGAAGATTCTTACATGTGAGATTGTTAGAACGACAATTTGACAATATAGCATATATAGACATTCCAAGAAATAATAATCAAGTTGCTGACTCATATGCTAACTATGTGTTAGATTGGAATTTGTTTCATTCATAATAAATTAATCACAAACACAATTTTTACACATGTAAATAAATAAATAGATCACCATAAAACTTTTTATACATCAAAAAAATGTGATAATACATAGTGTCATGATACAAAATTGGGGCTTTTTAAGCCACCATCATATAATACACGGTCGTACAAAATGTATACACTCCCAGGTGTCTAATACTGTCAAGGAGGAGGAGGGTTGTGATCATGGAACGTCACTATGGCTCTAGCTAGCCATCGAAATAAATGCACCCATGCATGTGGTACACCCACCACCTGCCGTTGCATGGCCTCAGGCAAGTCCTTGACTTGCACCATGGGAACTCTATGAGTCAGTCTCACAAAGTTGGTATGAATGATTTGGAGCATTCGCTCTGCATCCACACCCTTGATGTCATCTCCTCTTCCCCTCCGTCTATGACGAGGGAATCCCTCTATCCACCGTGGTCCCATATCTGCACACAAATGGTAGATGTCACTATGTGTTTTCATGCAAAAACATGTCTTTTTGCTTCCATAAAATCAAGAAAATACAAAAAAATTCAATAACTCAAAAAATTAAAAAAAAGAGCAAGGGTCGAGATTCGTTACCTATATTTCCATATGCTGATCCTGGTGGCAATGGCATGTCCAGATCCCCCCAGAAATCTATCCTTGCATAGGGGTAGTCATCAATGGAAACTATCTGTCATCGTCACCATGGAAAGAAGTCAGCTAGATATGGGTTGTCCAGCCTACCACCCCCTAATCTACGCATAGCATCTGCCCAATGTCATTGGGACGGATCTCAAACCCCGTGGAGAGGAGCATCCACTCTAGGGCTCAATCCTGGAACACGCCCGAAGAAAAATGTGCTCAAGATACTGCTGAACCCGAAGTTCTGCACCCTGCCTGCCTTGCACTCACTGAGCTGGTGTTTCATGTTGCTCAGTATTGTAGTACTCCAGTCGTAGATTGTGGGTCTCATTCACTCCACTGCATAGAACATCAGAGGCTGCGAGGCCTGGTGGAGTGATGCTAAGCCGGCTATCTTGCCCAGTGTCAATAATATGGCCTTTAGGCCCAACACCTATATAGAATTGGTAGGGACCTGACTCCCCACCTTCTCGGTGTGTAGATAACAGTACACTGCAATGTACTCGTCGATAGTCAGCCCACCCCCTGGCCCACCATGGGAACGAAGGTTCACCACCTCCCCTCGTCTAAAAATCCCTGTAATAAAGTATATGTCCTCCACCTCTATGGTGAGGGACATCCCATCAATATGAAATGACTCTGATTCTGGATCCCAATAGTCTACCAGCATCTGTAGCAGTCTTGGTTTGGCCCTCAAACCACCAAGACACCAAAACTTGTAGAGTCCGCATGCACGAAGAGCTTGTTGAGCCATTAATTCGGCCCTTACTGCTTCCTCTACTTCACCATGCTCACGCTCTCTCCACTCTAGCACCATCCTGCAAAATAAATTGGAAATTTTCCCATTAGTTTAGTTGAAAATCATATGCGCGGCCTCATACACGACTGTTTTGAAAACAACTGCGTATGTACGCGGGTTTGAGGCCCTTTTCCACGTATATCCATCCGTATACATAGAAAAATCCTTGATTTCTGCATGGGCCGCAATGCTCATTTTGGGATGGCCTAAAAAATTCATTTGACCATGAAAATCTATAAAAATTATGTTAAAATGCAAGAGGAGAGTATGAGTAAATACCTGGAAGAAACGGTTGTGAATTCCAATGGTTGGATCTCCTAGAATTTGCAGTTGAAAATCAGAGCTCAAATGGGTAAAAGTTTCAAATGATTCATATTTTTTACTATTTATAGAAAAAATTTCAAATATTTGAAAATTTTTACCCCCTTTCCTATAGTTTCGACATTTTCTAACCATTTTGGACCGTTTTTGACATAATTGGTGTTGTAGAAGACCTTTTTCAGTGTTGTTTCAACTATTGGATTGACCCATTCGTGCCAATCTCAGGTATCATTTCTAAACTGGCATATAGGTTAGGTTTCACCACCTTTGCATGACCTTGTCACCATATCATCATGACCTTAGGTACAAACCCACTCTATTATGTCACGAAACCTTCTTGTTGCTTTAGAAGTGGCATGATACGAGTGGTAGAGCTTCACCTTACATGGGTACTCTAGTTAGCGCCTTATTTGTATTTGGTGCCCATGCCGATGGTTTCTCCTTTAGTGTGTGGGAGTCCATTGTATAGTACTGCCATGACATTTCACAAGAGCCTCATACTCCTCTTGATCTTATGCTGGCCTATTTCCCTCAGAACTCCCTCATGTCAAGTTATGAATGCATTATCATGAGCTTTGCCTGCCTTATTGAGCTTTATGCCGGCTCCCCTGACATTGCGTTTCAGCCATATAGCCTGAGCTTGTCTCATGTCTAGCCATGCAGAGCCATTCTTTTTATATCCTTCACAGCTTGATTCCCTTTTTACTGGGAGGGGATTTTCCCCCAAGTGTCGATATCCTACAGATGTATCCTTGCATTAATCATAGGTATGTTCCACTGCTTGGAACTAGTTTGTTTGCCCTTATGACACTCGTCTCCTCCTAGTTTGTAACTATAAAGCTAGTTTATTCTTTTTCCAAGCTTTTCAAATAACTGAAAAAGTCCAAAAAAATAAAATCCAAAAAGCCGGACAAGGAAAGATGTTATCTTTGGCAGTTGTCGAGTTGTGTCGCCTTCGAACAGAGCACTATATATCACATCCATTGGTTGGGTTATAGTTTGACTTTAGGAGATGTACTCATTTATCTAAGTTTATCTCCACCGACTGGTTAAGCTTCCAGTCCCTATGGAGCCTCTGTTGATGCCTCCTATGTCACAGAGATGTCCCAGTTTGTATATCGAGTCTATGTTGCCTTCATTTAGTCACCATATGCCGTTATTCTCTTGTTCGAAGGAAGTTGAAACCTAAGTCGGTCATTCCTCAGTTATCTTGACTTTGCATGTCTGCCATTCCCGGTATAGTTACTGGTTCGTGCACTTTATGATTGAGTCCTTACACATTATACAACTTTGCTGAGTACCTCGTGTTGGATGATGGGGGATGCCTTAATGCCCTCCTTCCAGTGGATTTCATCCCATCGAATTCACATCATTTATTCTGGGATTGGAGTCTAGAGTCATTTTGAGTGCCTTGAGACTTGCACTCATCAGTGGCAGGTTCTCTTGCCATTGACAGCTTCTTGGGAATACATCAATGTCCCCTGATCGATGGACCCTTTCAAGTGTTTGACCTCAATGCATTTATTCACACTTGTTAGTTTGCACTCTAGTACCTTGATTCCCATTTTCATTATCGGTGGGTGATCTCGCGTCTGTTAACGGTATACATTAATGACCGGTAATCAGACGATGGACTACTATGTTCAACCTCGACACCTCTATTCGCATAGTAGGACATGTAATCATAGCGGTTTGTGTAGAAGACTTTCCAGATTGGTGGTATCTCTTATATGCTACCTTCTTGATCGTGCCAGTGTTCATGAGATTTCACCTCTCGTGACTTGATTCCAGTATATGTCAGATATTTCCAGCCACTATGGATATATTGCTCTATTGTATATCTTCAGCCATTTTGGAGATCATGGTCCTTTGTATATCTTCATTATGGAGATTCTGATCTATGTGTATTGTATGTGGCGATGACCACATATGTGATATCATGTATCATGCCTATTCATGGCCATTGTACTCTTATGTATCTGGGACTGCTATATGTATTTGTAGTTGTATGTAGAGTTTTATTATTGTACTATGCTGATTGGGTGGCTGGTCTTCCATTTGGGATCCTTCATCACTCCACTTCTAGAATGGACTTATAATGTATTTCGTCCATCCTATGACACCTCTGACCTCACACATTAGGGGGCATCTGTTATAGCGGATTTCACCACTCTAGGTGAATCACACTTTGTATGGCCTTCCCCTGTCCTGCTGTAGACTCCTTAGACCCTATGGACCACTTTTTGTCCTTTGATGTTTCCTTGATCATCCTTAAAAACACATGAAAAATGCTATACGTGAATTTTAAACCTATAAGCGCATATATATGCGAGTTTGACCACTAAAACTGCATACATAGAGATGTGTGCATAATCCAAATCCTTTTGGAGTTTTCCTTGACATGGATCCGACTCATTTGACTCCTAGCCTTCCATATACCTTGAGATCACTCAGATTCGACCTTTCATTACCGCTTTGAAAAGCTATATAAGGAACCCCTTAGTACATTGAATGCATAAGAGAGAACTGAGAGCAAAGAAACTATAGTCCATTGTTACAGGAACTTATGCTTGAGTCTGCATCCCTTTGTCCCTTGGAGCACTTTTGTGTTCTTCCCAAGCTTGCCTTTTGCTTGTGAGCTTGCTATTGAGAGATGGAGGATTGAAGTGGTGGAGGCCCAAGTGGGGGATTCAGTTTCTCCGGTTCGCAGACATGCCATCAGAGGTTGTATCTTGTAATCTCTGATTTATATTAATAGAAATATCTTTTCCTGTCCAATAATGTGTGTTTGAATGAATATTTTATCCATGGGATCATGTCAAATTATTTTACATTATTGATTATATATGCTAGAATAGATCTAAAACCATGATATATAGAATGCTTGTATTGTTTAATTGTTGTTGAGGAAGTAACAGATCAATTCAAGCTGAAGATTGGAAAGCTCAACAGGGATCTACTTCAACCGTCCGGAATAAGGTACAAGGTCTGATGCTTTAGTGTTAGACATTTAATTTCTATTGCATATTGGAAATTATTGATTTCTGGAGTCAAGCTGTCGGTTGTGGTACCCCAAGCCATAGGAATTTCTCTCTGTAACACTGAGTTAGCCATTCCTCACTTATCTTAACTTTGCATGTCGGCCATTCCCGATATAGTTACTGGTTCATGCACCTTATGATCGAGTCCTTCCACATTATATAGCTTTGCTGAGTACCTCGTGTTGGATGATGGGGGATTCCTTAATGCCCTCCTTCCAGTGGATTTCATCCCATCGACTTCAGATCATTTATTCTGGGATTGGAATCTAGAGTCATTTTGAGTGCCTTGAGGCTTGCAGTCATCAGTGGCAGGTTCTCTCACCATCGACAGTATTTGGGAATACATCAATGTCCTCTGATCAATGGATCCTCTCAAATGTTCAACCTCAACACATCTATTCGCACTTGTTAGTTTGCACTCTAGTACCTTGGTTCCCAGTTTCATTATCGGTGGGCGATCTCGCATCTGTTAACGGTATACATCAATGACAGATAATCATATGATGGACTACTATTTTCAACCTTGACACCTCTATGTAGAAATTCAGGCCAGCAATAGATTAATTTTACCCACAACAATTATCAATTGATCATGCAAAATTGCTAACAATGGAGACTGAATATGGAGATGTAACACAAAATTATATTAACTGAGTGTACAATAGCCAACCCTATAATAACATAGGTTTATTAATATATATAATACATCAAGAGATCGAATTCATAAGGAGGCATCCAAAACTAGCATAAAGCAGGCTTACCCAAAATAGGCAAATCCCCCATAGGTGTAAAAAGTTGATCCCAAATCTGTCATGAGGCTCACGAATTGGCAAGGGCGCATGGGAAATCCAATGAGTGGTGGAATGGCAACTCATACATGCTTTTGAATGGAGGAAAGAGTGGAGGATGAAAGGGCAAGAAAACAAGTTCACCTCACCTAGTCTTGCTTTCCTATGTGCCTTAAAACACTGAAAAAGCAGTCAATAAAGAAGAAAAAGCAGAAGGGCGCCTAGTAGGCCAGGAATAAAGCAGATTTGATTCCTAAGGATTTCCCAAGCGCTACATGAGTCAAATATGGCAAGTTTGACCTCTATGGATAGGCAATTAGCAACTTGCACATGGTGGGACTCATGAACTAGGAAAATAAGACAAAAATAAATGAATTAATGTCTAAGTGGGTAATACTATGGGTTTGATTATTCTAACACCCCCCCTTAAGCCTGACTTTATGATTAATAAATCAAATTATAGGGCCTAGCAACAAGGCTTAGTCACCCTTTTACATACTGCAAGTCCATATGAAACAAGGAAAGAGGCAAAACCAACTTGGGAAAATCCTCCCTTAAACATGGACTATAAAACAAAATTGTAGAATCTTGTCTCCACTCGTGCCTTTACAGCATGATCATCAATCCCCAGCAATGATTTGAGATTTCTGAAGGTCTTCTCACAAAATGCTTTGGTGAAGATATCAGCTACTTGTTCTAAAGATGAACAGAAGAGTAGGTGAATGGTGCCATCATGCACAAGCTCTCTGATGTAGTGCATGTGAATCTCAATGTGTCTGGTTCTTTGCTTCTGAACTGGATCTTTGCAAATTTGAATGGTACTCTAGTTATCATAGCAGATGGTAGTTGAGTACTCAGGTTCGAAACCACACTCTCCAAGTAAACCCTGCAACCATAAACACTGAGTTGCTGCATTAACAACTCCTCTGTACTCAGCTTCTGTAGATGAGAGTGCAATGGCACTTTGTTTCTTGCTTGACCAGCTGATTGGCCCTTCTGCAAGCATGAACACATAACTTGAAGTGGACTTTCTATCTGTGCTATCACTTTCCCAATCACTGTCAGTAAATCCAATCAAATCAAGATCAGATTTTGCCTTATAGAAGATCCCATGTGTCCTTGTTCCCTAAACAAAGTTAAGGATCCTTTTGGCTGCTTTCCAATGGATCTCATGAGGCTGATCCATGAATCTAGAAGACACACTTATTGCATAACAAATATCAGGTTGAGTATGTGTCAAATACAATAAACATCCAATCAATTGTCTATACATTGTATTGTTTACCATCGGTGGAGAATCATCTTCCTCTAGCTTTACTCCTGAAAGGAAAGGAGTTTTTCTTTCTTTGCAATCTTGCATTCTGAATTTGATCAGAAAATCCAAGGCATACTTGTACTAGTGCACCTTTATTCCAGCTTTGGTTTGAGCAATCTCAAGCCCCAGAAATCTACTTAAGAGCCCCAAATCTGTCATGGAGAAGGCTTGGTTCATAGCTCCTTTTAAGGAAGCAATCTCAGCCTGTGAGCTTCCTGTAATGAGGAGGTCATCAAAATATAACACAATGATCATTAATTAACCATTAACAGACTTCAAATAGACATTTGGATCTGATTTGCACCGAACAAAATTCAGAGATAGCAAGAAGCTATCTATCTTGGCATACCAAGCCCTGGGGGCTTGCTTTAGCCCATACAATGACTTTCTCAACCTGCACACAAGAGAAGGGTTAGTAGAAAAACCTTGAGGCTGCTGCATATATATCTCCTCAGTGAGATCTCCATTCAGAAAGGCACATTTTACATCCATGTGATGAACCTCCCATTGCCTTGAGGCTGCAATGGCTAGAGCTAGCCTGATGGAGTCCATTTTTGCCACTGGGGCAAAGGTCTCATTGTAATCGATGCCATGAACTTGTGAGTAGCATTTAGCTACCAATATAGCCTTTTACTTTAGTGGTGAACCATCAGCAGCAAATTTGGTCTTATAGACCCACTTACACTGTACTAGTTTTCTCCCTGGAGGAAGATCCACTAGCTCCCATGTGTTGTTCTTCTGGAGTGAGCTGAACTCCTCCTTCATGGCAGCTTTCCATCTTGGATATCTTGATACTTCTTCATATGTTTGAGGATCAGGCTCCACCATCAAATAGCATTTTTCAGCAAACATAGGATCCTTCATGCACAGACCACTCTCAAATTGAGATCTAGTCCTCCTTGGGTCATTGGGATCCCCAGCTAGATCACCTACTGCATGTAGTGTCTTGGCTGCCCATTTAGGCCTTGTGGGGCTATTTGGGTCTGCAATAAACTCATCTCCATTAGAAAAATCAGAATGATCATGTTCAACAAACTCTTTACTTACTTCTTGAGGTTCAGGTGGTGAAGAGGCTTCACCAATTTTCACTTCTACAAGGGGTTCTTCTTCAAACTGAACACACCTTTCAATGAAGGCTTTGTTTGTGCTCAAGTTTATCAACTTGTACCCTTTTGAATCTTCAGAGTATCCAACAAAAAGACACTCTTGGCTTTGGGGCTGCAAAGCCTTCCTCTTCTCTGTCGGGATTCTAGCCCATGCCTTTGAGCCAAAAATCCTAAAATGGGTCACATCTGGCTTGTGCCCACTCCATGGTTCGAAGGGAGTCATTCCATCAAGCTGTTTGTGAGGCACCCTATTTTGAATATAAGCTGCACAGTTGATAGCTTCGGCCCAGTACTTTGGTGGAAAAGTTTTGGCCTCCATCATGCATGTTGCCATCTCCTTCAGTGATCTGTTCTTCCTCTCAGCAACACCATTTTGTTGTGGTGTGTAAGGGATAGAATGCTGCATCTGAATACCTACATATGCACAATTGTTAATAAACTCAGACTTGACATACTCACCACCATTGTCAGATCTGAGGACCTTGAGTTTCCTTCCACACTGGTTTTCAACCAAAGCCTTAAAGACTTTGAATAGGCCAAAAACTTCAGACTTGTGTTTCATGAAGTGAACCCAACAATACCTGGAAAAATCATCAATAAAGGTCAATGCATATTTGGCCTGACTCATGGACATATGAGGGAATGGGCCAGCAACATCACTGTGAATCAGCTCGAGGGGTGCAAAGGTTCTCTCATGACTAGCTTTCTCAAATTTGTGCTCTGGGTGTTTTCCTAGGATACAGCCTTGGCAGACTCCTTTGGAAAATTTTATCTTGGGCAGCCCTATGACCATTTCTTTCTCACTAAGATTAGATAGATACTTGTAATTTAGATGGCCAAATCTTTCATGCCATAGCTTGCTAGCTTCATTAGCATGGATAAGAAGAGCAGAGGGGTTTGAGTAAGGTACACTACTACATTTTGCCCAAAAATCTGACGGTTGTCATGTCGGATTTTCGACACTTCCCTGTCGCATGTACGACACTTTGAATTTTTTTTAAGCGTCGGAAAATTGTTGTCGATTTTCCAACACCTAAGTAACCGTCAGTTAAGAGACACTTAACTAACCATCGGTTAAATTTAAAGCGTCGGTTAAGCGATGGAATATCTTCGACGGTAGTGAAAGTTTTTTAAGAAAATAATCTTCATGCCGTCGGTTAAGCGACAGAAGGACCGTCGAATAAGCGACGGATATCTATAATGAGCGTCGAAAAAGAGACATCAAGAACCGTCAGATAAGCGACAGATATTAAATAAGTGTCGAAAAAGAGACAGATCTAATCGTCGGTTAAACGACGAAAATAGCCATGCAACGTCGATTAAGCGACACCTGCAGGCGTCGCTTAAGCGACGGTTTGGGATTTAAAAAAAAAAAAAAATCGGAATCAAATATCATTGTCTTCACAATTTTAGGTGCATGGGGCCGTGGATTTCGACGATATTTTTCTCCCCTAGAATGCTCACAAATGCATCTGGATAAGCGCTTTTGAACAGCCGCCCTTCGTTTTGGAAAACAAACTGGTTTGTCTCTACGCTACCAGTAATGATCGTAGGTTGCCCAAATATGTGGGTTTTGAATATGTCTCGGTATCTATTCAATAGTTCAATATCCAAGAAAAATATTCATTGTATCTTAGATGCAGAGCAGCATTAACAATCAATAAAAAAAAAAAAAATGTGATTGATAGAACATTGCAGCAATACAGCCAACTAATTTTGTTAGTGATTTGATACCTTGAAATTATTTTATGAAGAAAGGGACCAACATTGGAGGACTTGAATGGAGAAATATATTCAAGAGTTTCTCCAATGAATGGCAATCCCATGCTGCCTGGGGGTAGCATCGATTTCTCTCTCAGATTTCCTTCACATGCAAGTTTTCCTTTGTCAACTTTTGGCATAAACCAAACTGCAGCAAAGGATGCAATTGCCAACCTGGCTGCAATCAGTGCTCCCAACAACACAATGATTATAGTTAGTATCTGAGACAAATTGAAGTGGATTACTAAGAGTTCCACTCTATCAAAAATACTGTGCTTCGTTCGCTACTTATAGCCCTGAAAATGACGATTCAGGTGTAGGTCATAATATGGGATTGAGATGGCTATTTATGGAGAGAGACCTTGGATTTAAGAAGAATATTTTAGTGGGTATGACTTCTGTTTGATGTCAACCGTGCAATGCACCTGTTAGTCTGGGTGTGTATCTGGGTTTGTATCAACTGGGTTGCTTGAGAAAATAGTTATAGCTAGACACCCTTGATACGAACGTGGAGTTGACATTGATACGAAGATGTTTCGAAACTCAGTTGTTGACTTTTATCATCCAAATTTCAAACTCAAAAAGAAAAAATATATAATTGTAGAGCATATATCAAAGTATACGTTTTATGATAACAAATTTTTATCACATTTTATATTGTCAAAGTAAACAAAGGAAAGTCAATAAGTTAACCCCTTACTTCAAATCAATATACAAACTTGGTGTGCAAGTGACCAACATTAAATATGAGGCATGCAAAATTTAAGGGATTTTGTTCGATCTCAGCTACTTATGCATGGATTAGACCTGCGTCTTCCTGCATCTAGATACACGCTCACGTTCCCTCTTTTGCTTCTAGACTTGTCAATGTGTTCTCATTTCTATTACAACTGTCAGCTACATAGTTTTCTTGTAATGTGTTCTAAGTTTCAATGATGCAGGAAAGCAAATTGTTTCGTGTAAATTTTGTTCTTTAGACCCAAAAAAGCAGACATGTGACCTTCCGTTCACTTCCCTTCACGTTTTCTTTGATGAAAGGGACAAGAAATATAGACTCCCGTTTTCCAATATAATGTGTGGACATTTATATTTGCAATCTGAAGTCAGAGTTCTGGTGGGAGGTAACAATGTTTGATCTTATCAGTTTCATTCATGAAAAAGATGCAGGTCAAATTGAGGTCTTTAAAAAAAAAAAATCCCTGAAACAGATATCATTGTATACCCTTCAGTCTTTTGTTTTATTTCTTTCAGCTATCTTGTAAATTTTCCCCTATAATAAAAGAGTCAAGACATATTTCTCACAAGAAAACATGGAACTTGCTTCAAATGTCACTTTGAAGTATGAATACAATACAGGGAAAAAGTCACCCAAATTAAATGTGTTTCTGATAATTCAAAATGAGAAAATCTGAAAATTTAGATATACCAAAAAGACTACCAAACTGATTGAATATCATAAAATAAGGACCTACAGTATAATTTTAACAGACCCAAGGAGAAACCTATACATTCTCAAGAACAAGGCAAGACATTGAAAGGAGAAACCTATACATTCTCAGCAACATCCTTGTCTACCATTCCAACTGCAGGGTCCATCCGCTCAACAAGAGATTTTACAGCCCCAGCCCTTACTATGCGAGCTTTGTTGTCATGATAAATAGAAAGGTTAAATAAAGCAGTGGCAGCATCCTTATTTCCTTGAGGACTATAGCATCATGCTTTGCAAGCATGCTTTGCAAGTCATCGTTTAATACAAGACCTTGTCGAAGAAGCTCCTCATCCCTGTGGTCACAATAAGCAATATATTGTCAATAAGTCAAATTAAAATTTCAGAAACAAACTTAATGAACTGAAATTAACAAACTGCATACAGCGCATCAAATCCCATATGTTTTTCTGCCTACCACTAAACAAAATTTCTATGTACTACAGTTATTTTAATAATTAAATGAAAAACATATAGTACTGATTTCATGGAGTTTATGGAGCAGAAAACAAAGAAAATCCTTAGACACTCGGACTCAAGCCAACTTTTATAAGGAGTTGAAAATGATATCAAACAAAAACTTCTGTGGGTATGCCATCAGAAATGGTATTCATGACGTGAAAATAGGACCTAAATCCCCCTTATGATAGATAGGCCATTTCATTCAATTCGATGCTAAGTGGTCATTTACTTTTTAATAGGCTACTGGTAAAAAAGGGAAAGTTGGACAAATTATATTAAGCATACTCACGATGTTCCATTTATAAGCTGCAAAACTCTCCTATGATTAGTACAGCATTGTTCGATGAGATATATTATAACTTCATCCTTAACGGCCTGCATGCAAAACACCAAAATACATTTTAAAACGCATTCAACTATAATATCGTCATTTCTGCTTGCAACCATAATACAATTATGAATGCTTTAAAAGTTGTTTATACTGAATTTTCTGAGAATTGCAGGTGGAAAGCAACATTGAGATATTGAAAAGATATTCATTAATGTCAAAAATATTATTGAAAGGAAACTTAAATAATTTCAACTGAACAAAAATCCTATCGCACTGATATACAAAGCACCAAAGATTCAAACCCCTCTACTTCAAACCAAGTTGGGTCAAGCAGTCAAAGCAGCTCCTCTACAGCAACCCAGATTGTTAGAGAGATTCTTTCTGAAATAACAGTGTGGTTGCAATTTTTCCACAACCTGAACCAAAAGTTAAAGTTGAGGAGGCTGAACCCTAAGTCCCTATTTGGGGATTTAACAGACCTAAAACAAAATCTGAGTAGTCTGAGCCCTACAGCTCCAGTTTTGGATTTGCTTCCTTGTTTACCATGGGAGACCAAAAAGAGGAGGGACAGAGATGGTCCATGAGTTTCCTATAAGGGAAACTCAGGATGTGGCCAAGAAGAAAAACATTAATCCATCTCTCCTTCCACACTTTTAGACCCTGATACATTCATGTTTGATGCTCAGAAGCTACATTTATTTCCTTCTACATTGAAAGATGGAACGTTATGTTGGTTCATGGCTTTAGGAGGAAGTATACAGTGCTGAAGGCAAGTGTTGCAACTTGATGGCTATAACACTTAACTGCTAATTTGACATCATAAGACAACATCTGAGAATGCAGGTATTCGCAGTATGTCATAAAGATGGATAAGTGAAATCTCTAGTGTCATATCCAAAGATTATGAGAAATGACATACTCAAAAACTCAGTTTCTGTATCTAAGAAAGAGCTTCTCAGCTCAATATTAATTTAGTGGAGATAGAGATGGGAAAGTTATTTTGGGTCGAGAAAGAAGGGAGACAACCTTGACAATGTTAAAATCATGAGAGCTCAATACCAATTCCAGCAAGCAGAGAACTTGATTGAAAGCTTGGTTGGACATATAATTCATGATTATCAATAGAATTTGATACAGTTCAAGCACTCACAACAATGACAGTTGGACACACTAAAACAAGTAAATAAGAAAGGATAAATCCTAATGAGTTGGTACAAAGCTAAAAAAGTACATTTTTCATGTCACTATTTCTTCCAAGTTGAAAAAAGAACTTGGATGCCATGACAGTGGCTTCTCTCAATAGGATCACCACTGCTGACTATTTTGATCGTGGACAAAATGGGATAAAAAACAAACCCCAAACCCACATAACACATCCCATAGAGCTTACCATCCACCACAACACAGTCCCTACAAAATCCATCATTCAAGAACTCCAACGAAGGAATAGGCAAAGAGACCTACTTCAGGATCATAAACCTCTGCCCAGTCTGAAGATTCCATACAACCACCCATAACATAAATCTTTCCCCCAATACTAGCAACTGTAGGCTCGTACCGTGGAAGCTTGAGGGGTGCAAGGGACTCCCACCTATTCAAGGATGGGTCATATGCACACACATTGGCTGAAGTGGCAGAGTTCACCAATTCCCCAATTGAAAAAAGCCTCCCTCTGCTCACAACAAACTTAGAGCATGTCACATTAATGGGGCATATGGGTAGAGGCAAACAGGTCCTGTTCACTAGGTTCCAGGCATAAAACCTCTCATCCCCAATTGCAGAGAACATTAAGTTTACATACAAATGGTCTTTCGGAAGCCCTTCTGATGATGAATTCCAGCTAAGAATTTGGGAGGATAAAACAGTTTTCCATACCTTGGAGACTGCTAAGAGCTGCTGATGCATTAACCTTGGAAATTTGGCTAAGCAATCCAATGCAATCTCATTGGGTAGTCCAGGCAGAATGATGTCAGAAGACTCCCCATCAATTTCCCTGAATTTTTTTGAGCCCTTCTTCTCTGCCTCCTGCTGCTATTTCTCGCTTGACATTTTCTCTTTCAATCAATGAATGACAGGTGACAGGACTTAATGTAAACTTGTGATTTATGTTAAGTGGATGTATCATTGTTAGCACAGAATACTATTTGTGGTCGGTACTATTCCCTGGATGAAGTGAGGGCACTTATGGATGCACACACAGAAAGAGAGAGAACAGTGTTTGTGACAATTGGTACTACTTCTTTTGACACCCTTGTCAAGGCAGTTGACACTATCCAGTGTAAAGCAGCACTAGCAAGCAAAGGGTACACCCATCTGCTTATCCAACTAGGACGTGGAACATATTTCCCAACTAAGGTTTAACCCTTCTGCCCGTGGATATGCTATTTTCTATCCTTGATATGAATAAGTTTGTGGTTTAAACTTTAGTTTAAGCATGTATTGATTGATTGGTCAACTGTGAACATCTACAGTTCCCACTAAGGGCAGGGTTTACCTATTATGAGTTGTGTTTTGTTGACTTTGAGTTTTGCTTAGTTGGTATTTGAGGATACGTTGAGGACTGCAAACACAAATATTGCATGGCAACCATTGTAATAGAATTTTTATATAATTTATCTATCTTTTTTGGGTTCCTTTCTGATTTAAAAAGGATTTTTTTTCCCATTTTGAGTACTATCCTAGGTGGAGAGGTTCAAATCTAGTTTACCTTGAATTTTTCCCTAATAGTTGGAACAACTTCATGTAAAAAATGACACCTGAATTTCAATGAATGCTTTCCAGAACTTCTTGGGATGGAGCCTATCCCAAGAATACCATAAGCCTATATCATAAGACTATTCCAGTAGGAATTTTTCATCAATAATCAGTAGATTTTATTTACTAGATATTCACTATACTACAAATTCCTAGAGAATGTGTAGTAAGTCTCACAGGTAATAATGGTAGCAGGTACTGGTAAATGAGTCAAACTTAACTAGAAGTCCAAGAGATGGATCTATTGCAAAGTATCAATGGCAAAAATCCTTAGGATTAGAATTCGTCTTAGCTGTGTCGGCCTTTACTGAACCTAGGAACTTATTTTACTACTTGCCCGTCTCACAATGCCGATGGGATTTCTCCCATACCTAGTTGAGATACTGTTTTCTTGTTAATCCATTCAAAATTTTGAAAATGAATTTGTTAGAGAAACAAAACTTCATTGCTTTAAAAGCAAAAAGTAAAACTTACATTTTCGTTGAACCCTTCCTCCAACACTCACTATGCATACTACATTATTTGCTCACAGGTTAGATATCTCCCTCACTCTTAAGTATGTGTACTACATCATTCACTTATTTCTTAATACATTATTTTACCATTAATTCTTCCTGTTTAAGGAATGATGGGGCTACAAGCATATAAAATGAGAACTTCCAAAAAAAAGGAGTATTTCTCATAGGGGCTAAGTGGTGACACTTCCCGTTCAATATGAGCTTTGTCCAATAATTTCAACCTTTAAGACATGAAAAGAACATGCCATGCATACATCCTCTCTAAAGATGTTTTAGTTATTTGTCATGATAAATCCTTTCTGAAAAATATTTTATCTATTTGTGCTTTGAATGCAGTTTTACATATGTATCAAAATTACAAAATTACATGACTAAATTTGGATAAATACTAATTCCAAGCAACACAATAAACAACATCATTTGTGATCACCTACATCTAATGTACGTTTGGGCATAATGATGTTTGAAGATTGTCATTTTGACACTTCAGTTGTGGCAGGGCTTTCTTTAGACTAATTGCTAGCCCCACTCAGTGTCTCGGCTGCCCTGTTTTGGGATGGTTATACTTACTTTTGTGTTAATATGGCGAATCAAATTCCTCGCACATAGTTAGAAGTGTATACTTTTCTTATTGTAATGATAAATTAGAGATGTGGGTGTCTTGTGAGATTTCATGTGAAGTAAGAAATAAACTGTACGAGTAAGACCATGAGCCCTTTAAATGTATCCTATGGAAACACAATGAATTTATTTCATGAATGCAAGTATTCTTGTCCCACTTCACATTTTCTGTGTGTGTTTTCTGATCTTTTGCAGTCTGAAGCTGTTACTCTGACAACAGAGACAAAGACATCAGTTGACCCTAGATTTATGGTTCCATGCACAAATATCTAAAGTGTGCATGGAATTGGAACCATTTGTGATTGCATTGAAGCAATAGGGTGTTCACTATGACTGAAAGCACCAAAAACAATTCAAGATTTAAAGAGCA
>LPNX010912891.1:3130-23200 GCA_001517045.1 Pseudotsuga menziesii
AAATAATGAAAGTATGACCTGTAAACACTATGAATCTTTGTCCCTTGGTCCTTAAGAAGTTTTAATTTGTTTTTAACAACTTCTATAGGTCCATTTAGCAGTATTGTATCAAATATTTCTGAATATTTGTCTTCAAATAACTCCTCAATATTTTGATACTCTAGGTCCAGGGCTTATACCTTTTCTACCTCATCCATTTAAATACTTGTTCAATGAGCACAAGAAGCCTACCTGGTATGTTGAAAAATGGCCCAAGGATTCTGTCTAATCTCGTCGCTTCTGCATAGTCCTTGGATTTAGCTTTCCAATGCACAAAATAAACAAATGACCTAATTCCACGTGTATGTACTTTTATATTATTTTTATTTTCATATCATTCCTACATATTTCACAATGGAAATAACTCTTGTCTGTCCATCCTGTATCCTCGATATTGTGCCATCGATCTTTCTCCCTATTTAAACCACCCATCCTCATTTTTTGTTATGTTGCCTCCCTTATTCTTCATGCAAATCTCAGCTGTGAATTGAACAATAACCCCAGATCAATCTTCTGGTTGATCTTGACTGTTAATTACTTGCACCTTTACTCACCTCTTTCTCTCAGATTTGATTTCCTTAAGAATCTTACAATTTCCCTTTCCGAAACAATTATCCACCTTCGATATGAATGCACCTCGATCTAAGCCGATGAATTCTATCTTGTCTACCGAATTCCGCTAATTTTCTCTTAACTCTAGGTGTGCATGTTTAGGTAGCAAAATGATTTCAAGTCGTATATATTCCTTAGATCATATCTACACCCTTCATTTCTTAATCCCTTTAACTTCATTATGCAATCTTACCAAATTTATTCTTCCTCGCACCTTCAACCAGCGGAATAAGTCTTGGTCGTTGATCTAGATTATGCTTTAATCGAGACCGTTAAATGGGGAAACCCCTACTATATTATGTTGAGCCCGAAGATTTTAATTTTCCATGCACTTGACATTAGGGGAATTTATCCTAACCATCGATCTAGATCGAGGTTTCATCTGAGCCGTCAGAATTTGAGGCTCCTACCCAATTCCACAGATTTCCAACATAAATTTCTCCGCGCTTGTTCCCACAACTGAATTTATTAGACCCATAGATAAAAAACCCACTCAAATCTCCGTCATTCAACATTGCCGGGCCTACCAAATTCCACAGATCTAAAAATTTTGTTTGTCCTTACGTGTTGTATCAGTGGAATTGATACCCGCCATAGATCCATATCTCCACCGTCGAAATGTGCGGGCTCTAAGCAATTCGGCTGATTTTGAAACTTACTTTCCTCGTGCAAGTTTGGGCAGAAAAATCCATCTCTGCCGTAGATCTCCTTCTTCTTCTGATCTTCACCATTAAAAAATGAGGGGCATACAAAATTTTGTTGATTTAAGAGTTTTGTTTCTCCTCGCATGTTCCATCAACGGAACTTCTGATGACCGTAGATCTTCTTTCAACCGTTGATCTAACAGTTGATTCTATCTGTAGGTTAACATAATTCCGCAATCCGTAAAAATTATTTCAAACGAGCATCTTACCTCCATGGAATTATTTACAACTGTCGATCTCCATTGTTGTAGATCGACGCTCTTCATTGTTTCCAAAATATAACACTGGAGCATATTTTCGTATTTAACTCATTTGAAGGTCAGATCTTAGGATTTTCAATGTTTTTTATTCCAGACCAAGGAATAGACCCTCCAATGCATTCAAAAACCCCTTTTTCACTCCTCTAGGTCATATGATATAAAAAAATTAGACCTTACCCATCATTTTCACTGGCATAACCCCTTGCAACCTCTTAGCCCAAAAATGGTGCTAACAGTTGGCTCTAATTGTTAATGTTATCATGCCTGCAAGGTAGTAAAGAACCTCGTAGACCAGTGCCTGAATTTCAAAACCTCAAACTTCCATTTTTTATTTTCTGTATATAAAAATAAAAATAAAGAAATAAAGAAATATGGCTTACCCTCCAGATCTTAGGGCCTTATCCGCGGGCTTCAAATATTTTGGCTCACCATCTGTATTGATTTAAATGTAAAGAAAAATATACATGATATGGTACAAAAATTACCTCCTACCCTCAGGATAGGTAATGTTTTAGGAATCTTCCATTTACAGGACCTCCCTTAAGTTGAGACCCATCTTGATGCTGTAGAATGAATGCATTATGTCCTCTGTATGTTGCTACAATGTATGGACCCACCCACATATGATCAAACTTTCAATGCTTGTCTTCCCTAGGAGCATCCCACTTCAAGAATAAATCATCAATATGGAATTGTTCTTCTTTAATTTTTTTGTCAAAAGTATTCTTCATCTTTTCCTGATGTATTTGTACTTTTTCGTAAGCCTCATCCCTCATCTCATTCAACTCTATTATTTGATTGATCTTTCTTGGCATGTGAATTGGTTCATCCTCCTACTCTTGCAACAATATCATGACATGCAATCCCAAAGATGATGGAAAAACAACTTCAGCTCCATAAACTGGATGGAATGGTGACATTCAAGTTGCCCTTTTTGTGCTAATCTTGCCAGCCCACAAAGCATATTTCATCTCTGTATGCCAAGCTCTTTTGGTTTCTTCTAGCAATTTCTTAATTATTCTTACCAAGCTCTTATTGGAAGATTCAACTAGTCCATTTGCTTGTGGACAATAAGCAATAGAATGATTTAGATTGATGTGGTATTTATGACAAAAGCTTCTCATCTTTTTTGATTTGATGTCAGCTGCATTATCTGTCATAATTCTCCTGGGACAACCAAACCTAGCCAAAATATTATTCTCAAGAAAGTCCATAATCACAACATATGTAGCTCTCCTTGTGGGTATAAATTCAATCTATTTTGTGAAGTAGTTTGTTGCTGTGAGAATCCATCTATGTTGACCTAAAGAATTTGGGTTAATTTCCCTAATGAAATCTAATATCCACTGCTGAAAGGGTGCCTCTACTGAAATTGAATTAAGAGAGAGTGGAACCAGTTTCCTCTTACCATAAAAAATATGGCACTGATGACATGTAGTGGTATCCTTATAGATATCATAAAACATAGAGGGCCACTAAAAACCAACTCATAATTTTATTTACTGTCACCTTCCTTGAGTGATGCCCTCCACAATATCCTTTATGGAATTCCTTCATTGTTTGTTGAGCTTCATTTTCCAATAGGAATTTTAACAACACACCACCAAGGTCCTTCCAGTATAGGTACTGATTCATGATGTAGAACTTTGCAGCCTTCATTTTTACATATCTAACTCTTGTTTTACTTAATCCTGCAGGAGCTTGTAAATTTTGCGAAGCATACACAATATCAGTGTACCATGGAGACATAGAAAAATATGGCATTACCTGTATCCTTGCATCAAGATGGTTTGAATAATTTGATAAGAAGTTAAGCTGTAAAGATTCACAATTGGAATCTGTCATCAATTTTGCAAGTCCCTGTCCTTTGATCAAATTAGTAGGCTTGATTTCAAGATCATACTCCAATAATACAACAATCCACTTTGTTGTCTTCCCTTCTGGATCTGGTTGAGTAAGAATGCTCTTCACCACATTACTCAGAACATATGCAAGAAAATGTGAATGGAGAATATACACTATGAAATCTTTCAAATATTTCACCAAAGCATAGGCCTGTTTTTCCATGATATCATACTTCAGCTCTCCATCTCTCAATACCTTACTAAAGAAAGATATGGGTTGCTCAACATTCTGGTTATTTTTCTGTAGTAGGACTCCAACTATAGTATGTTTAGATGCACAAGAAAACACAACGAAATATTTAGTTAAATCCAGACTCACCAAAATTGGGGCTTCAGTGATGGCCCTTTTGATATCTTTACAGGATCTCCTAGCATCCACTGTCCATTTTATTTCATTCTCTTTCTTCAACATATTGGTAATATTTCTCAGTATTTCAACAAAGCGAGGAATGAATCTCCTCAGAAAATTTACCTGTCCAATGAATGAATGCACTTCTTTCTTGCTCCTGGGCTCCTCAACCTTTAGAATTGCATTGACTATTTCTGGATCAATTTGAATACCATCCTTTGAAATGATATGTTCTAACAACTATCATTCTTCCAATGCAAAATTAGATTTCCTGGGATTCAGTAAGCTACCATACTTTCTACATTTCAGAAAAACCTTTTCCAAATGTTTAACATGTTCCCTATCAGACCTAGAATAAACAGTTATATCATCCATGTAAACAACTACAAATTTGTCTTTCTCTTCTGCAAAAGCATTATCCATAGCACGTTGAAATGTAGTCCCTACATTCATCAAGCCAAAGGGCATTTTGACACACATAAATTTACCCCACTGTGTAGTAAACACAGTCTTCTCTTGGTCCTCATGAAGCACTTTGATTTGGTTATAGCATGAGAATCCATCCATAGTAGAAATCCTCTCAGATCCCACTACATTTTTGCAAAATATGGTCCATATTTGGTATTGGGTAGTTGTCTTTCAATGAAACTTTGTTAAGATTTTTGAAATCCACACAAAGTCTAATTTCACCAATTTTCTTTCTAAGAGGCACTAAATTAGCTAGCCTCTTTGAAAATCTCAGAGTCACAATAATTTTAGCATTGAACAACTTTTTGATCTCTTTCTCTATCACAGGAAACAACATGGGGTTTATTCTTCTCAACTTTTGTTTGAATGGATTTTCTCCAAGTTTTATTGGAATGGTATGCTGTATGATAGAGGCATCATACTCTTTTAGGTCCTCATAGCTCCAGGAAAATACATCAGTGTATTTCTTCATTAGATTGATATACTCTTCTTTTTATTTTGCAGGTAAATTCTTGGATAGTTTTATAACTCGAGGTTCTTCTTCAGTGCCTATATTATGATCTTCAACAACATTTTCAATAGGCTGAACTTTAGGATCTTTTGAAACATCATTTTGGTCAAAGATTTTTTCTAGGGGAATCAGACCTCTTGGTATAACATTACTCTTCAGATGAATTATGTCTTCCACCCTTGATATGTTTTTTAATTTTTTGTTTTCAGCCTTTTCATCTTCAGTCTGTACATCATCTTGGAAGTTCTCTAAATTTTCATTTTCTGTATCAATATGAGTATTTACAAATTCATCAAACATTTCCAAACTTCTCTTTATATGCAGATCATCATCAAAAACTTGTCAGTATTTGGAGTTGTCTGGTATAGAGGGTCTATTTACAACTTCGAATTTATACTTTTTCTGAGAATAAATGGGAGTTTTGAATTTACCAGTAGCTATAGCCAAAGAATCAGCCACTCGATTTTCAGTTTTGGGGATTACTCTGATTTTATGCTCTATAAAATAATTGCCAAACATGTCCCATACTTCATTTCTATAAGCCCTCATCCTGGGATGTTTTGTCTAGTAACTATTCTTTTTGCTCCCATATCCTTCAAAGCATTCAAACCAAGTAGCAGAGCTTCATACTCAGCCACGTTATTAGTACATTCAAAATTCAATTTATAAGATCAAGCTTTAAAATATATGGTTGGAGAAATAATGTACACACCAACACTAGCCCCAATCTTACTTATGGACCCATAAAAATACGTAGTCCACGATCCTTCTTCATTATGTTTCTTCTCTAAAGCTTCCTGTCTTTTTTCCAATTCCTTATCCTCCTTTAACTCTATTTGTACAGGAATTTCAGGATAAGTGTGAGGGCCTTCATTGAAAAATATAGAGGATCCTAAATCAGTATCAACAACAAAAATAGGATGATTTTTAGTCTTATCTCGATCGTTGACCACATAAGCTAACCTCTTCTCTCTATATAATCTTTGGCTTTCTCCAAATACAGGAATGGTGTCATATTTCATATCCATTTGTAAGGTTCCCTTCAACTTTGATGCCTAGGATATTGACAACAACATGCCAAACTTGGGAGGAATATCATCTACTACAACGTCGATAACAATGCTTTTGGCTGGAAGTTGTGCAAGGGTTACCACCATATCATTTATCAATCCCAGACATCTTACTTTTCTGGAATCAAAAGAATACAAGTCTTTGTAAGGCCTAGTAATCTTCAATCCCATAATTTCTACTACCACCCTTGGCATAAGATTATGAGATGCACCAGAATCTAACATGGCATCGTGGAATATCATATCATGTACATTTAGACTCAAACAAAAAGGAAGAACCTCCTCCTCATCTGTTTCTTCAATTTTAGCCCCAAGGACAATAGTGGGAAAGTCATATGTCACTTCTAAAATATCTGGATGGTCATCACCTTGATTCCTGACCAATTTTATAATTTTCTCCCTGTATTCATTATTCCTCAATAACTCATTAAAGGGAATAGAAATCTTGATCTTTGAAAATTCAGACTGCAGATTGAAGGACAAAACTCATTTTTTTAGATCAATTGGCACTGACTGTTTATTTTATTTTGAATTTTGTTCTTTATTTTCTGAATTCTTTTGTACAATGGTATCTTTTTCTTTTATTCTTCTTCTGAATTTTGTTTACTACTGGAAGGCTGATTTTGATTGGGCCTTCCTTTATTTATTATTACATCACGACTTCTCAACTTTAACTTCTTCTGAAAATCATCAATGTCATTTTAGTATCCTCTCTGATACTGTTCTGAATCTACCTTAGAAATATTACTGTCATCATCTTGAGCAAAAATATTACGCTCCTCTTCAGTAAGGAATATTTAAACATCAGTGATCAAAGTGATGAATCTGGTTTTCCATTGGATCTTCTTCTCCTCCTTCATCAACAAAATTTTATGGAAATGGTGGTCTTATTTCTTGATCTTCAGGGTTTCTTTGGTTTCTTTTAGGAGAAGGAGGTCTTCTGAAATTTGGATTTCTTATCTGATTTTCAGGTTTCTCTCTGTTAGGTGGTCTATTACCTAGAGCCAACCTGTCCATCAGTTTCTCCATAGTCTTCATCATCATCTCAAATTTGACATCATTTGCAAAAGAAGGGGCATATGTAGATGGTTGATTTTCTTTTCTTCTCTTATTCGCCTCTACTCTATTTTTCATTTTCCCTTAACCCGTTAAGTTTTCCTCCACTTCTAGAGCATATTTAAACATAGCAGGCAAACTTGCAGATTTCCTTTCTCTTAATAACAATGCAAAATCACTTTCAAAAGCATTTGCATAATGAAGTTTAGCAACACCTACCAAGGGTTTAATATAAGCTAGAATAGAATTATATACCCTCATGAATCTACTGGAAAAATCATGTACAGATTCAAAATTCCCTTTCTTTAAATTGTTATATTGACACAGTATTTGTGAAGGGATTTTTTTTCCTCCCACCTATCCAAAAACAATGTTTGAAAATATTCAAAAGTGGGAATAGATCTTGTTGATAAGTCCTTAAACCACCTTTTTGCCTCTTCAGACAAACCCTGTTCAAACAACCTCATTTTTTCATCATCATGATCTACTTCCTCCAAGTCAATAAAATCCTCAAATCTATCCATACATTGTCTTGATGTAAAGCTTCCCTCCCCATCATATAAATAAATTCTTTGTGAGTAATTCCGAGGGAGATAATTTAAAACAGTTGGCAAAGCCAACAGTGAAAACCTGGCTGCCATTGGTCTAGGTGGGTTTGGTACAACATGTGGATTTTGTAATACAAGAGGGTTGTGAGGAGGAACACGAATAGGGCTTGTAATATGAGGCTGATAAGTTTGAAAAAGAGGGCTACTTTCTTCAACTTTTACAGTGTTTTGCAAATTGTGCCACCGGGAATCTAATATGTATGACTCAAATATGTTTGGATTAATTTATGTTTGTTTTAATTTTAAATCATATTTAGATTTTAACAAAGGTTCTCCAATACTTACTCCCAAATCGAAATCTTGAAAACTATAGAACTCTTCTTGAAATAAAGACCTTTTAGTTTGGGAAGTGCTAGATTTTTCTTTTCCACTCCTACGTCTAAACAAACTTTTTGGGTTTTCCACACTTTGTAAAATTTCAGAATTAGGATTACCTCATGTGTGCTCCCTCCTGCAAGTCATGATGTCTTCTAAAATATTCCTCAAAATGAACGTGGAGTCTCCAGGGAAAATGCACAACCTTCTTTAAATGCAGAAATCTTTGTTTGCCCAAAGAAATCCTATCTTTCTTGGAATCTTTGTCATTTCCTCCCAGGGCTGATTTGAACTCTCGTTCCCTGACAACGACGCCAATATGTTAGCACTCAAAATGTACCTCGGTTTGTAAAAAAGGTAATCTCAAGGTAACCACAAAACCAATATTTAGGAAAGAAAGTTGGTTTCTTTCTCTCAAGATAGGGATCTCTCAATGGTTGTTTGACAAGGCCATATATAAAAATAAAAGTAAAATTTAGATTGTTGTATTGGTTGAAACAAGGCAAGTATACATTGGGCTATGGAGTCAAAATATATATTTATCAATCACAATGTTGTTTGCATGGAAATTTCTAACAAAGGTAAGGTAGCCACTTAGTCACAGTGAAAATGCTTTGGTCTGGTGAAACAGAATAAATAATGAACAGTCCATTAACATGGTCATATATCAAGGATGAATCCAATGCTAACTTTACTGGAAAATATTTGTGAATATCTGAAATCAATAGTCAGAGCATATACATATGAATTCTGAACCATCAAACACTTATTTCAGACATGAAAGAAGACATAATGAAAGTAATCACAGAAAAACATTCACATTAGGAAGGGGAAAAATATATTGTAACATGAACAACACATGAATCTTTGCAAAAATGGCTAGCTTTGGCTCCGTGATTTTATTAAAAATTTATCTCAAATTACATAAATTAGTTCTCACAGTTCCAACCCTTTTTTCATTGCACAAACTAGTTCTTATACAACTTGCTTCATGAGCTGAACTAACAAACCGCTAAAGATAGGCATACCTGCCTTTACACGTGTCATTCAACACTTATTAACTACTAACTGATTCTAGAAAGTAAACTAAATTCCTAGCTAACTAATTCTTCAACAAGAAATCCTTCATGATCTTCAACATCTTCAACCATGCAACATATACTTGGACCTTCCATACTTTTCCACTGTTTTCCATTGGTCTGCAGATGGAAAATCCAATGTGAACATTTCCTTTGACAACGCGCACAATTCCACATGATCCCTGTATGAATAATTTTGCAAGTGTGCACATGCTTCCTTGAAATCAAAAAACATTTTAAACTCATCTACCAACTTGTCCACAATTGTTTTGCCAGATAATGATTGGTTCATGTGAGCAAGGTTGGTATGATCCAATCTGCATTCAATTAATTTGTCTTAATATTCCTTTTGTCTCAGCATGGCACCCTTTTCTTCCCAAAATAATGGAATTCCCTTTTTAAGCAGAGGATCAAACATCTCTCTGAAAAGCTTCAACTGGTGTACCATGATATCTATCTTAGCCTAAACTGTGTCCAGATGTTGATGCTTGTTGGACCACTTTTCTAGCCCAAGTTATGATCGATATTTTGTCTTTGATATTAGCAGTCTTCAATTCATCCTCTGTTAACCCATTTAAAAATTCTATAGCATTCTTAGCATAATTAATGGGTTTTTTATTCAATCTTTCCCTCACTGCTATCACGCTCTATTTAGCTGATTGAATCACAACCTCTTTGTCCAAGATGTAATCTAAATAAGGCGTTAACTTGCTTGCTTCTGCTATGAGGGCATCCCAGATTATATTCTTTGCTCCTTGTACTAATGACTGCCTTGTGACATGTTTCATCAATTTATCATTTTTACTCTGTAATTCTTGGCACTTTGCTTCCCAGGCCTTTCTTTCTTGTTCTCTTTTCAGAGCCAGAATTTCCAGATTTTTGTTCTAGTCCTTCAATCCAACTAGCTCCAATTCTTGCAGGACTAACCTGTGACATAGCCTGAACAATGGTTTGTTCACTATATTCAGTAGAAAGAGGAATGATTCTGCTTCCAAGTTATTTCTCTTTCTCTTGCAGTTCCTTTTCTTTCTCCTGCAACTTCTTTTCTTATTCATCAGATTTAGCTTTAAGAGTCTTCTCACTCTCAACTACAAGAGACATATCTCTTTGCCATTGTTTTTCTTTTTTTCTGTAAATTTCAATAATTTGGCTTTACAATTTGTTAGCTCACCTTTCAAGTCTTCTTTTTCCTTCTCAAGCTCTGCCAGATCAGAAGTTTGTATCAACTGAGTAGATGGGATCTTCAACTTCATCTTCAGTAGTTGAATGACATTCTCTTTTTTCATTCAATAATTTTTGTATGCTAGACCCTTTATTTTCTTGGCTGTCAGCAACCAAAAAATTTGTCTGCAACTTCTTGATCTGTGCTTGGTGGGCCTTGTTTTCCACCTTCTGCTGTCTAAGCTGATTCTCAATCTTACTCTTACTTGAATGCAACCTAGATACTTTTAGTGTTGCATTCAACATATCGGTATAAATAATGTCCCCAGTTTGTTTATGCAAGTGTATCATATTGGGGATGTTCTCTAGGCTCATTTTCATTTCAACAACCTTGTTCTTTGTTGTTATTTCCAAATTAAGAGTATTTTGAGAATGATCTCTAACAATGACTAGAAATACATCCTTGCTGGATATTTTTCTAACCTCTGCATACAATTTCAAAGCTTCTTCTGAAGCTACATCCTTATCATCCTTATATTTGTAAAATAATTCTGACCTAGTTTTGAACTGTGAGGTAGAATTAGTTGGTGTCTCAACAAAGGCATATTCTTTGACCTCAAAAGCAGGCCCTCTTACTTTCATTTGTTTCTTTTTCTTACCCTTGTCCTCTAACACTTGAACAAGCTACCCTACTTCTTCAATTTTCTGTTTCTTTGGTGTTCTTGTTGTGTCTTCCTCCTCTGTGTCCATGGCATCAAAGAAGTCTTATTTGTTGGTTCTGTAAGAGCAGCTGGCTATTGGTGTAATCGTCTATGCTACTGGAACCAAGCTAGAAGTGCCAGGTTGCGGTGAGATGACTTCCCTTATAGAGGAAGTGGAGCATTCTTGCATATCGACATCCCCCTAAGTCTCATGGGGGTAGTCCAACCAGTTTGCACTCTCTGGTAGACCTGCAACTTCAAAGTGCTTAAAGGGATTGTTCTTATTAACCTGTGTTCTGATAGATATAATATGACGGGGATCATAATTTATAGCAGCTTCATTTGGAAACCCCATTTCTCTTAGCAATCTTTCAATCATTGGAAGGGAAGCTTTGTTCTTAATAATAAATGGGCCTACAACCCATGGGAATCTGATCTCTGAAGGCTTCTTAAAATTTAGAAAATGCTCATTCTCCACTATTAATTTCTGTCTGATCAGTTCCAAAGAAAATACTTCGGTAGTAAAAAATGCAGGTAGTATATAGGGTTGATGAACAAACCCATATAACCTTATTACTATACCTTGTTAAAAAAGAAACCAATCTCCAATTCTCTTTTCAAGAGAGAACTGCAAAATCTCTTTCATTTCAGGAAAAAATCTGGGTAATTTCTTCTGAAAGAAATCACTTTAAACCTCTGACAAAAGGAAATTCATGAACTTGCTATAATCCCTGTTCATTTCTTCCGTGAGTACCATTTCAGGGAGTTGTCGGTTTTCTTCATTGAATGACTGAAACATCTTCAACAAATAAGACTGGAATCTGAAACTTCTTGTTTTGTGAAAATCCACTAGCCGAGAATGAATATTTTCAGCTAGCAATTCATCAAATTTAAGGCAATACGACTGGACTGACTGACTAGACTCTTCTATCTCAATTTGACTAGTGCTAAGGAAAAACAACAAACTCATTAAGGGTTCAGTAACATATTTGTCTGTATCCAACCCCAAAATTTGACTCATAAGAGTTGTGACACACTGAGTTTCTTCATTAAAAAGGTTATCATCAATAGGGAATGGCTGGCCTGTAACTGGACATTGGGTTTAAAGCAAATCTTAAAGAAAGCTTGCTTCTGTTGAACAACAGACTCTCTAAAGTACTGGAATATGAATTCTTTGTTATACTCTTTGGACTTTTGGTTGAACTCAATAGGAACTGAGAGGGTATTTCTAATAATGAGAGGACTAACTGGACATAATTTTTTTGACTTGGTTGTATCCATGATTACCCTCTCAGAGGAAGAGTAATTAGTGGCACACGAAATTTAGGACAACTTAGGGTTTTGCATGTAGAGAAATAATGAATGTATGACCTGTAAACACTGTGAATCTCTATCCCTTGGTCCTTAAGAAGTTTTAATTTGTTTTTAACAGCTTCTATAGGTCCATTTAGCGATATTGTATCAAATATTTCTGAAACTTTGTCTTCAAATAACTCCTTAATCTTCTGATACTCTAGGTTCAAGGCTTCCACCTCTTCTACCTCAACCATTTAAGTACTTTTTCAATGAGGACAAGAAGCCTACCTGGTTTGTTAACAAGTGGCGCAAGGATTCTGTCTGAGCTGGCCATTTCCGCACAGTCCTTGGTTTTCGCTTTCCAATGCACAGAATAAACAAATGACGTAATTCCACGTGCAAGTACTTTTATATTATTTTTATTTTCATGTCATTCCTACATATTTCACAATGGAGATAGCTCATGTCCGTCCATCCTGTATCCTCCATCTTGTGTCGTCGATCTTTCTCCCTGTTTAAACCACCCATCCTCATTTCCTGTTATGTTTCCTCCCTTATTCTTCATGCAAATCTCAGCTGAAGATTGAACAATAAACGCAGCTCTATCTTCTAATTGATCTTTACTGTTAATTACTTGCACCTTTACTCACCTCTTTCGCTTAGCTTTGATTTCCTTAAGAATCCTGCAATTTCCCTTTCTGGAACAATTATCCACCTTTGATCTGAATGCACCTCAATCTAAGCTGTCGAATTCTGTCTTGTCTACCCAATTTCACTAATTTTCTCTTTAACTCTAGGTGTACATGTTTAGATAGCAGAATGATTTCAAGCCATAGATCGTCCTTAGATCAAATTTGCACCCTTCATTTCTTAATCCCTTTAACTTCATTCTGTAATCTTACCAAATTTATTCTTCCTTGCACCTTTAACCAGTGGAATAAATCTTGGTCATTGATCTGGATTATGCTTTCGTCGAGACCGTTAAATGGGGCGACCCCTACTACATTCCAATAAGCCCAAAGATTTTGATCTAACATTTGATTCTATTTGTAGGTTAACATCATTCCACAATCCATAAAAATCATTTCAAACAAGCATCTTACCTCTGTGAAATTATTTACAACTGTAGATCTTCATTGCTGTAGATCTACGCCCTTCATTGTTTCCAAAATATAACACTGGAGCGGATTTTCATATTTAACTCATTTGCAAGGTCAAATCTTAGGATTTTCAATGTATTTTATTCCAGACCAAGGAATAGACCCTCCAATGCATTCAAAAAATTATTTTTCACTCCTCTAGATCATATGATATAAAAAATTTAGACCTTACGCGTCATTTTCAGTGGCCTAACCCCTTCCAACCTCTTAGCCCAAAAATGGTGCTAACAACTACGTCACCCTTTTGATTGCTGGAGGATGATACTCAGGTATCGACGACTCGCTGAACTCTTTCTTGGAGGTTGATAAATTATTCAATATTCTAGTGAGATGGAAGTCTGTTGTATATTGGTTCATCTAGACTTCATAGGAGGTTTGTTTGATGAGATAGAGATCATCTTTGGGGACCAAGATTTTATTTGAAAATTGGATCTTGAACGCGTTCGGTTTTGGTGTATGTGATTTCATTAACATGGGCATCTGACAGAAGATTGTCACCTCAGTTTTAATCCATTCTAGTCTATATATTCCCCAAAGGATTCTTTCAAACATTCTCCTCTGCCTATGGTCAAATATGGGGAATCCCCAGGGTGAAAGTTCGACAGTATTTAAGTAAATGACAATGGACATTATTCTCCTTCTTCTGCGAGGGATGCTTCAAGGTTAAATCAGGTAGATTCATTGAAGGAATATGAGGTCCAGGTTCTGGGAAATTGACAACAAGTTCATCCAGGAGATAAGGATGATGTTACTATAGACAAGGATCCGAGTATTTCAACATGTATGTTGAATGTTGGATTGTTCCTTGTTCATTTTTCATTTGGTTATTTTTGTTTGAACTCACAACTTTTTTTCTGTTAAAAAAATCCATCTTCTCTTAATCCCTCTAAAAAAATGGAGGTTTCTTCTCCTCTACATGATGGTCCAACCATTCTTTCAGCTCACATCTCCTCGATTTTCGGTCCAGAGAAGGGAAGTGTGCATCACTCAAGTGTGACCTGAGGCCAATGTTAGGATTATTAATCCTCCCTTGTCCAATTTGGTCATATGTCTAAATCAAGAGTCATGTCTAAATCGGGAGTCCATCCAATCTATTTTTAGTCACTAGCACCATTGGGTCCACTTGGCCTAATTGGGGCACATGTTCCAGTTACTAAAGTGTGGGGAACACTAATTGAGGCCTACTGCCATTGATTGCACTTGCATGCATCAGTTTAGGAGCCTCCTAGATCAATCCCTACAATTTAGGAGCCACTGGGAATGCCGATGCCAACCAAGGTCAGTTGAGTTGAGTTGGTGACTAGTCAAGCTCAGTTAGGAGTCGGTTACATTCAGTTCTAGTCCTCTACATTCAGTTAGCGCTAGGTTTGCATGGCTGCATGCAGGAGAGGCACATTCCTCACCTACCATAGTCAGTTAGGCTTATTTAACACTGAATTAGACACTTGAGTTGTGATTTAGAACTCCGATGAACTCTGATAATGATTTAGACAAGGTCAGTTAACCATTCAGTCCTCCAATAATGATTTAGACAAGGTCATTTAACCATTCAGTCAAGTAGATTCTAATTAATTCGAATTTCCTCACATGGATTTGAATTGCTTGTGGCTATTTAGCCATTGTAATCCATTGTAATTGTTATCTAATTACTTTTGATTAATGAAAGCATTCACAGTTGCAAGACATTTTTGCACTGCTTCATTCTTCAATTACTGAGTAAATTATGTGGTTTATTTTGTGAGTTGTGTGTTGATCCATAGATCTATGTGCTCAATTTAATATGGTATCAGATCCTTGAAAGGACAAGGCACTTATCCTACTATAGATCCATACTTGGATCATTTTTTTGAGCAAAATTGCTCCTTCCAGTACCGCACCAGAAGCGAAAAATTTACCATTTAATATCCCAAGTTAAGGAATTGTTGATCAAGCTTGCTTAATCAAATATGCTGAGTGTGAAGGAAATTCCAAAAGTGCAGACCATCAACCTTATTTTGTCTATTTGATTGTATGATTTACAGGTTTATCAGTCCTCTTCACTGCATTCCCTACAAGCAGCTCAGTCTCCTTCACAGTATTCGCTGCAGCAGCTCAGTCTTCTCCACTGCCTTCTAGATGCCCCTCCAATAGAGCTCCTCACTCCCTTCAACTATCACCAGTGGAAGGAGGATATGGAGATGTAGCTATGCTCTAAAATAATCTTTAGACTCACAATGGAGACAAAGAAAGAGCCAATACATTATGTTGACAAAGAAAAGTACTGGAATATGCTTGATGAAGCCTATGGATGCTTGTGCCTCTCAATCTCTCGAGATCTTCTCTTCCAAATTAATGGATTGAAGACTCCCAAGGAGGTTTGGGATAAGCTTGCCTCCTTATTTGACAAGTAGGATGATCTAAGGATATATCAACTGGAGAATGAGCTGATCTCTCTCCATCTAGCCAATTTCGAAACACTAAATGACTTCTTCACAAAATTCAAGCATTTAGTGTTCCAATTGAAGCTATGCAAGGTTGAGAAGGAGGATGATCAACTCATCCTTGCCATCCTCTCCAAGATTGGTGCATACTATTTAGTCTTTGTATCAACATTTCATTTTGTGAAGCTCTCTACTCCAAACTAGAAGATGCCTACTCTTAACTCTTTCATTGAATCTCTCACTCAGGAGCATGACAAGTTGATCCAAATGGGGATCGTTCGATCTTCCAGAGATCAAGCACTTGTTGCAGGAGGAATTAAGATAGAGAATGAAAAAGGAAAGAAAAAATATGAGTCTCCTATAGAGAAAGAGCAGTCAAAAGAGACTTCAGGTTCGAAGAGAAGCAAGAAGAATGGCAAAGGAAAGACACTCTGTTCTTACTATGGAAGGGGATTTCATCCATAAAGAACCTGTATGAGAAGAACAATAGATGAGATGGATCTTCTTCTGAAGAAGCATAACATTAATGTACCTACTAGAGCAAGGAAGGCTATCCAGAAAGAAGAAACTGAAGAATATGAAGAGACATGCCATGCATTGAAGGCTAGCTGCTCCACAACACATGCCTTCCTCATTGATTCTGGAGCATCCAAAAATATGGTTGCATCCATAGAATCATTCTCTTCCTTGCAGTCTTTTGATGGTCCTAGTATTCAGATGGGCAATAGCAGTAAAGGTCAAGCCAAAGGGAAGGGATCTATCAAGCTTGAACATGGAAAGTTCAAAAATGTGCTTTATGTTCCCTCCCTAGCTACAAACATGTTATCTGTATACCAGATGACTCATACTGGCTCTCCAAAGTGAGTCATATTTGGTCCTGACTTAGTGGAGATCACAAATATCTCTACTGGGAACATCATAGCGAAGGGTGCTGCAAATCATGCCTCCAAGGCATATGATTTCTCACACTTCATTCCATTTTCAGAACCAATGCACTCTCAGCAGCCACTTGTCAGGGAAGGTAAAAACATTTCATCTACATCTTTTGCAGTTTCCACTAGTATTGCAGATCCAGTTGTATAAGTTTATGAGATTGATATTCAGGGTGATTCGAATCCAGATCCAGTACCTCCTTCCGAATTGGAAGCTAGGAAGATGACTGGAAATCCATCTAACACTCATAAGGGAAAGACCCTTGCGCTATGTCATACAATCTTACCTCCTTCATGGAGATGCAATAGACTCCCTGTAAGATGCTACATGGAAAGGGTTCAGTCTCACTACATTAAGAAGAATAGAGCTGATCATAAACCTCTTCATCCAGCAAGAGACAAAGGTTACATTCCTCCTTCCTTCCATCATCATTTTGGGATAAGATGGAGAAGTCTACATGCCATGCCCCAGGATACTTGTGCACATAACATCATGCATGTTGCTTCGCTACATCACATAGATTGAAGCAACACATTTTCAAGTTTTTCGAACTTGAATCCTGATTCTATCAGCTTAGTTAGAGGGGGGAATTTTTTCCCATGTGGTTTTTTCCCCAGCTCCTTGTATCGAGCAGTTACTTTACTTTACTTGATGTAATGGGTGACCTACAGTCTTATTTACCAGGGCCCACATATTGTCCAAGTTAGCATTCAAGGGAGGTGTTAGGATTATTAATCCTCCCTTTTCCAATTTGGTCATATGTCTAAATAAGGAGTCATGTCTAAATCGGGAGTCCATCCAATTTATTTTTAGTCACTAGCACCATTGGGTCCACTTGGCCTAATTGGGGCACATGTTCCAGTTACTAAAGTGTGGGGAACACTAATTGAGGCCTATTTCCACTGATTTCACTTGCATGCATCAATTTAGGAGCCTCCTAGATCAATCCCTACAATTTAGTAGCCACTGGGAGTGCTGATACCAACCAAGGTCAGTTGAGTTGAGTTGGTGACTAGTCAAGCTCAATTAGGAGTCAGTTGCATTCAATTATAGTCCTCTACATTCAGTTAGAACTAGGTTTCCATGGATGCATGCAGGAAAGGTGCATTCCTCACCTACCACATTCAGTTAGGCTTAGTTAACACTTAATTAGACACTTGAGTTATGATTTAGAACTCCGATGAACTCTGATAATGATTTAGAGAAGGTCAATTAACCATTCATTCCTCCGATAATGATTTAGATAAGGTCAGTTAACCATTTATTCAAGTAGAGTCTAATCAATTCGAATTTCTTGTGGCTATTTAGCCATTGTACTTCATTGTAATTATTATATAATTACTTTTGATTAATGAAAGCATTCACAGTTGCAAGCCATTTTTGCATTGTTTCATTCTTCAATTACTGAGTAAATTGTATGATCTATTTTGTGAGTTGTGTGTTGATCCATAGATCTAAGTGCTCAATTTAATAGCCAATGGTGGAGCAGGCGTTGGGTGTCATGGGCCTTGGCTTGGACCTTGGGGAGGCATAAGAAATCCAATCTTTACAAGGCAAAAGATAAAGTGAGAAAAAATCACTTTTGGGAGACAATATTCAATTATTGGGGCACTTACAACATCGAACGCCTTAGAAGGGTTCCTAAGTGAAGCTTATTTTTTTTAACTGTTGGGGGTTAGAAAACCTTGTCAAAAAATTGTCCCTTAGGAGATGGTAGTTTTAATAGGAGCATACGTTCTTTTACTTTAAGAAATTATGGGATAAAGTGATTAAGTGATTAAGCTATTAGAATATGAGGGTTTGCTTCCTACAACATGACTAGAGATAGTTCCTTCAGAGGAAGTGGTACTTTCCACTCCATTGGACATTCATGAATAATGGCATCGATATCTTGCTCCATCAACTTATAGTGCATTGGTATCCACTCCTTATTAGGATCCCTACGATCTCGAATGTACATATGTTGTGCTGTTTCCTTGAATCAAATAGTATCTTTAAATAGATATACGACAGAGGGTTCAATCTGAGGGAAATTTCTAATGTTGAATATAATAGCTTCATTATAAAGATAAAATACAATATTGGACTCCTACTGCCTATATTCATTATTACTAACCCATAATGAAGCAAACCGCGCGACCACACAATAGCCAGGCGACAACTTCACAAATTGAGAATCTACTGGCTTTTCCCATGAAACTAAGGCAATCCATAACAACAACCATGAGTAATGGAAACGTTTACTTGATTCTTATGCATCACGATAATCTATCAAGAACTCCTTAAGCATAATCGTCACCCAATTCATCTGTACTCCTTCCACACACTTTTCTACTAGAGCGATCACTACTGCAGGGACAATCTTGGACTGACATTTCCTCAACAATTTACTTGCAAGGATGCGTGTCAAAAATTGAACGATATGATCATCAATTGAGGTTATGTCATAACCTCATTCTCGTTCTCTAACCCATATTTCTCCATTTTGTTTGCAATATCTTGGTCCTTCTCCTTTCCCACGAAATATGTTGCTGGATTCACCCCTTGAGTAGGCAGACCTGCAATTCTCTCCACGAGATCTGTGTCAATTGAGATTGACACAGGCTGTGAAGAACCTCAACAAATCAATATCTTATTACGTGAATGAGTGTTACATATAAAGGAGATCAAAACCGTTATCTACAGTTAGATAACGGCATTATTAACTAGATTTTACTAACTAATAACTGAAATAGTATTTACAATGTAATCTCGAAGGATTATTCAACATTTCCCCCTTAATCCGAAGGGACATCTGACATGCCAAGCTGCATTCTAAATTTTTCAAACTTTTCATGGCCCAATGCTTTAGTAAAGATATATGCAATTTGCTCTAAAGTAGGAAAATGTGTCAGATGAATGGTTTTGGCCTCAACATGATGTTGAATCAAGTGATATTTGGTGTTGATATGTTTGGTTTGATCATGGAATTTTGGATTCTTGGCCAATTGAATTACAGAAGTGTTGTCAACAAAGAGAGGCGTTGAAGTCATTTGTTTCTCCTGCAAGTCTTCAACTATTTTACGAAGCCAAATGATTTCTTTTATGGCTTGAGCTGCTGCAACATATTCGGCTTCAATTGTAGAATCAGCAGGAATAGATTGCTTTCGTGATCTCCATGTGATAGTTGCTGATCCAAGGTTCATCAAATGACCTGAAGTAGAGACCCCATGCTCTTTATCTCCATCAAAATCTGAATCTGAATAACCAATGAGATGAAAGTCTGAAACTTTAGAATATTTGATGTCATAAGATTGAGTGCCTTTTAAATATTTGATCACTCACTTTGCTACATTCCAATGACCTTCACAAGGATGATGCATAAACCTGGAAAGTATTCCTACAACAAAAGTTATGTCAGGACGAGTAGTAGTAAGATAAATTA
>LPNX010912891.1:26320-108530 GCA_001517045.1 Pseudotsuga menziesii
ACCTCATATCGGTCTATAGAATGCTCCTCTTGGCGCAATAATGAGTATATGTAGGATATAGAGCTTTAATTAATGTAGTAAGTTGAATGTCAACTTTTACACCAGCTGCATCAATATCATGGAAAATTGTTCTAATTTTAGAAGCAAGTTTCATTGGATCATTATATTTTAACTCTAAGTTAAATAACTTCATTAACAATTGTATGATTTCAAGCTCAGAATGTGAACCATACAAATATTTTAGTTTCTTTAATGCTTCCCAAGCACTTTTGGTAGAAACTAAATGTCTACTTACTTCTTCACTTATAGAGGCAATAATCAAGGCATAAGCCTTCTTGTCCTTGCTTTTCCATAATGCTAACTCTTTGGCATTAGCAGGTGGTACTGGTGCACTTTTATCCACTTCATCTATTGCTTCTCCATCTTTCTTATCTTCTAAATTCTCATTTTCACAAATTCCATCCCACATATCATTAAAAATAAGGGTATTTTTAACTTTACGAAACCATTCTTGATAATTTTCTTTTCCAGACAAAATAACTCCAACAATTGAAATTAAAGAATTCATTGAAATTTACTGTGTAGTAAATTTTTGTCTACAAAATACAGTCTGAAAAATTCTTTTCCTCTTAGCCAATGTTCTTTAAAATATTTTTATCTTCTAAAAAGATTTCCCGAAAGGTTTAATAATTCAATTTAAAAAACCTTGCACGAAAATATAAATGGCGGCTCTCTTCCTTTTTCTTTTTCTTTAAAAAAAAAAAAATTCTTCAAAAGAATTACTGGAACAATTTATATGCAGTCTCCTCTTAATGTGCAGTCTTTGTCTTTCTTATAGAATCGTTATTAAGCACCTCTCATTTCTTCCTTTCTTGGTGATAGCTCCTTTGTTGGCTCCTCCTTCACGGGCTCCTTCTTTCTCACAAATGCTTCGGTGCTTTTGCTCTGATACCACTAACTCAAGCTGTGAAGAACTTCACCAAATTAATATCTTATTACGTGAATGAGTGTTACATATAAAGGAGATCAAAACCGTTATTTACAGTTAGATAACAAGATTATTAACTAGATTTTACTATATAATAACTGAAATAGTATTTACAATGTAATCCCAAAGGTTTATTCAACAAAGATTTCCCTATCCAACCATAAAAATACGCCATGGAAACATAATAATAACTAATTCACACATGCATTGGATTAAAAAAGTGTGGGATCTTCAATAGGCCTAAAATGCTAGATTTTTATAACCCTGAATCCCACTCGAGTGGTTCTATGATGCAAGCTCCTCCTTTTGCGTCGGACACCATCCGTGAATACTTCTCTAGCTTAAACTATGGAAATGTCAGCCTATCTTCCAAATCATGATCTATTATTTCAAGTAAGTCACTTGCCCCATCATGTCTCCCACCTGCAAGACTGCCACTAGGATTTCTGGTGTGATTAGTGGATATTTAGTATCCTTAGATAACCGTGACATCTTAGCATTATGCTTCCACGGTGGTATGTATTATGGTAACCTAGAAGACATTGCAGATGTGGAAGCACTGGCATCATTTGTTTGCTTGCTTATGGTCTCATGACTCTGCAGATGGGGTGTCCTTCTCCTTCTTATGGTGCTCCTTCCTAAATGAGGCAGTACTGTGGCAATCTGCTCACTGGACACCCATAGCTCTTCTTGATCTCTCAACGAACTTGACACCATGAAATATCGAATGATATCGTTTAACGTCCTTTCTCGCATAACCTCTCACATAGTCTGTTGTTCTTCGACTCTGCTCTCTTCTTGCTTCCCAACAATGTTCAATGCACCACGAACTTGATTTCCCATTCTCGCTCTTATTTTAATTCCCCATAATCCTATCTTTTCGCCTTGTTATACGTAGATCTTATGCACCTCAACAAATCTTTTGCATAATTTTCCTAATTAATATAAATTTATTGCTATTAACGAGGTCAAATCATTCCCATCATTATTATGTTGTCTTTCTATATTAACTGCATTTAGTGTTGTCCTTCCATCACCTTTTTCATTTTCATTAATGCAGCTTTTGAATACTTTGATTTTGGTTTTCACGTGCTACCCTTAATTGTCATTTCGCTTATCTATGACATGCTAGAAGCTTCCACAAGGAAATTCTACTATATACAAAGATTTCAATAAACACTATTACATACAAACTTCTATCTCAACAAAAACACTACTTTGACATTCAAAAAAATTACTTTTGGATTTTTTAGACCCATTCATGCTCAATGAGGCAACACTCGACTATACCTATAGGGTTTCAACCAGATTCCATTAACTAATCCCTTTAGGTGCTTTCCATTCAGTTTTTGCAATTGTACAACACCCCCTTTGTTATATAGTTATTCACGTAAGGTCCTAAACAATGTGTTCTTAGCTTACCAGGATGTTTGAAGAACCTACTATCATATATGTTTCTTGGTGATGTGACGATCATGCTAATCCATTTCCCATTCCTTCTGAACTTGTTGTTGAAACCCCATAGTAATATATCTTCTTCTAATTGCAGCAGCTGCAACAACCTTTCTTCTACTACCCCATTGTCTGACATACCTGTAAATGCACCATTTTTTAAACTAGGTACACTCTATTCCATTGGCATGACAATCTCCTGCCCATATACTAGCCTGAAAGGTGTCTGACCTATTAACTTCTTGAAAGTTGTCCTATAGGCCCATAAAAATGTAGAGACCTTGAAATCCCAATCATCGCGGTTCACATTACAACCTTTGTCAAAGCATGTTCTAAAATCTTATTAAAAGATTTGATAGTTCCATTAGCCTACATATGATACGAGGTAGTTTTTCGATGGTAAATGTGGAATTCTTGTGTCATTGCTTCTATAGTCTTGTTTACAAAGTGAGTCCCTTGGTCACTCAATAAAACTCGAGGACACCCACATCTAGTGACTAAATTTTGAAATAAAAACTTTGCAACAGTCAAAGCACTACAATCTTTAACTAGCTTAGATTCAACCCATCTAGTAAGATAATCTGTCTTAGTGATAATATAATGTGCTATTGACCTCTTCCTTGGTAGGTTGATTGGCCCAAAAAATCAACAACCCACTTATCGAAATCTTGCAAATTCACCCGCGGTATCAATGACATCTGATCCCTCTGTGAAGGTTTCCCCGTTCTTTGCCATACATCATAAGATCTGCAATACTCCTTCACATCTTTGTTCAAAGTAATCCACCACAATCCTTCCCTTAAAGACATGTTGTAGCTTTTCCTGCACAGTGGCCTCCTCCAACCTCATCATGAGATTCGACCAAAATAATAGGGTGCTCATGCTCTAAAACACATCATCTTAAGATTTCATATGGTCCAAGTTTGTATAACTGTCCTGCTATCAACTAGCAATCTCCTGCTTTGACAACCAACTGTTTCTTTTGTGCTATAATGTATCTTTGTGGCACCATTCTTGTATTAAAAAAATGCACAATGTCTTCGAAATACTCATCTAACATCCTTACTGAAAAGAGTTGTGCATCTAGGAGGTTGTCTTCCAAGTTAACTACCTCTTCTCCTGTTTCTAACCTCGACAAATGGCCAGGCCCCGCATTCAGCCTTTCGGACTTAACTATGATCTCAAAATCATATTCTTAGAATAAAAATAACCACCTGCATATATTCCCCCCTAACACTGACTTGTTGACTAGGTACTTCAAAGCAGAACGATTAATGAACATTTTAAAATGACATCTGTCATGTCCCCACATTTTGACCACCAAAAGTGTGGACCTTGCTAAACACCCAGGGGGACTAAGTGGAATTAATTTAGTTGCCTAGAGAAATTTTTCTAAATAAACATTATTGGGGCATCTATTTGATTTTTATTTATTATTATTATTTATTATGCAATTTAATTATGTGGAAATGAGCTTGCCATGTCAGGGGGGCGCATTGGGCAAGTCAACTTTCCAAGGTGAAAGAATTGGAAACTCTATGACAAAAGCAGTCAGAGAGAAAAGGGAAAGTGCCCAAAAGCTATGACAAAAGCAGTTAGATAGAAAAGAGGAAATAATTGACAAAGGAGGGCAGAGTTTCCTTTTGGAGACTTAGAAAAGCTCTCATAGGAAATGTAGGAAACTTTTGAAAAAGGAGGGCGCAATTTCCTTTCGGAGACTCAATCTCAAAAGCAGGGAAAAACATAAAAGTTGTCAGGGATAAAAGCAAGAACTCTTTGACTAAGGGGGGTGCAGTTGCTAAGTCAGATGGATGACTTGGACATGGAAACATCTCCACATGGCCCCTACATTCCAATTTGCTCAAGGAGGGCGCATGACTTGGCTAGGGTTAGGGTTTTAGGTGGATGACTTGCTCTCACAGGTCACCTATTGCCTCTACTTGCTAAGCAGTTCACCCAGAGATCTATTAAAGGATAATTCGAGCTCCATTTACTAGTTTGGTTGATGAATTATTGGTTCATGCTTATGTGAAGCATAGAAAATATTGCACACATGGTTGATGAAGTGTGCCAGAAAGTGGAGACTAGTTGTTTACCACCTAGATAAAAAAGGGAAGATTCATCAAAACCAAATGCTTGCCCAAGAATTAGGAGAATGTTTGGTTTTTCTGCCAACAGAGTGTTCAAAAGTTGTGAGTTGAGGACCACTCAAGATGAAGAAGCCTCAAGTTTCTTGGAGTATAATAGAACTGAGGTAGAGGCAGAGATCCATGAAGTGGAGTGCAAGTCCTCGCAAGGTGGTTGCATAGGAAAAGAGAGTAAAGACGAATGCACTTCCAGTTTCTTTGTGGATGATCTCGAGATCACTGCTCAAGATGTTGGTTCATGTATGGGCGGTGAGAGATATTTTGGATCAGATCCAAAAGAGGTACACAAACCAAATTTACAGTCACCTCCTGAGCCACATAATGAAGAAGAAAACAAGGCCACACCACTTAGGTGTGAACCCGAAAATTTGGTGGAGGAGCAGGCCACCAAAGTATATGTACAAGAAGAGGATGAGGTGAAGAACATGCATGATGAAGTTTCTGATTTTTTTCAGCAGCTATGTTCACCTGCAACCATCTGATCCATGGGAGGATAAAAAGCCTTCATTTGCATCTAAGGACTGCAAAAGGAAGGCCAGTTGTGAGAGAGATAAATTCACTCCTAGTTTCTCTGTTGGTGATAATAAAATCAATGTAAAGAAGGGTGAGGTTGTCAATGATGATAAGGGATATTTTGGATATGATCCAAAAGAAGAACATATATCATATTTGAAATCATCAGTTGATCTTCCTAAGGAAGTGGAAGACAAGCCCCCACCAGCTGGCTATGAACTAGGAAATCTGAATGAGAAAAATATGATTCAAACGGATGCACACAGTTCAGATTTATGTACTCTCTTGCAGAATGATAAGGTTGCATCCACATCAGAGGGAAGGCTTGACATTAGTGATACCCCAAATCCCACTTTCATCATTGAGGAGAGCTATGAACCATATAGTCTTGCAAGTGGGAAAGTAGAAATAAAGAATCCCGAAGAGAATTGCAAGATACTGCAAGGTATTTGCAGTGAAGGAGAGGGTGAAGTTTCCCATGGGCATAAAGAGAAATATGTTGCAGCCATGGAAGACTTAACATAAATCCTTACTGATGAGGATTGTGCAAGAAAAGCGCAAGGTGTTCTTTCACTTGATCCTACCACCAATGTTGCAGAAGAACAATCCAGAGGAATAAGAAACACTATGGACATGATTGGAAGAGTACCTATTAATGGGTGCTCAAATTTCAATGAGACATCTACGGATGGATGTCCATCTCTCTATGTTGGTGACATAGACATTTCACTTGAAGAAAAGGTTCCAAGATCAACTACCACTTCACCACTAGAGTTCCATGAAGTTAATACTAGAGAGAGGGAAGAAGAAGAGGTTCAACCACAAGAACCTCATTTTCTTGCAGGGTCACTGAAGATGAGTGAGTGCAAAATCAAAGAGGCCCTACACACTCTCCATAGAACCTATGCATTGATGACAAATCTCTGTTGGAATTTGGAGGAGAAATATTCCATTGAAGACATGGAGAAGTTTCAGAAGGCCATGACAAGCACCAAAGGTAATTTTATGCAGTTGCTTTCTGACAGAGACAATCTACTTGAGCTTGTGGAGTTGTTGTATGGAGCATCCTTGAAGGATGAACAAGAGATCTGCAAGATCACATAGTAGTTATTGACCACCCAAGATTCCTTGATGAGCACTCAATGTGCACTCCAAGAGTCCAAGATGGAGATAGAGCAACCTCAAGATTGCAAAGATCTCACCTACCCTCCTACACACCATTCAACCATCTTCACAAGGCTGATTGCATTCTTAAACATATGGAGGAATCTCATGGGATGGTGGATCATGAGATGCAATTCGTTTTGCATGTTCTTGAGAATTGTGCAGACAAGCCTGATCAGAACCAAGCACTTGACCTTTTCCAGAGAAAATTGGAGCTGTTTTCTGGAGAGAGTCTCTTCTCCATGGAAGAGACATATGAGATCACCTCAGTTGGAACAACCATTGAGGAAGAAGAGGCAGCCATAAGTTGGGAAAATAAGTATTGCAAAGATATGATTCACAGTTCTACCCACACTTCTATTTCATCCTCATCAAGGGGGGATGAAATTTGGGAGAAGGAATTTTCCTTGTTGGTGCAACAAGAAGAGCTGGAGGCTTTTCTAGGTGTTCAAAATGACTTGCTGAATGCACCATTCCCCTACCAGCAACACATAGGCACATATTGCTGTCAGCCATTGAGAAACATATGGATTGGGTGGAATATTACATGTCACACATGGAGTCTTCTTGCAGAATTTTTTTTGTACATGATCAGTGGAAGGCAAATAAGCAAGCTAACTGCGAAGAGAAGTTATTGAGGAAAATATCTTGCATAAGTTGGTCTTTGTGGATGAATTCCACATAGTTGGATAGATGCTTGCATCCTTTGACTAGTCGTAGATAGTTGAGCCATTGGAAGTGTTCACATGGACCTTTTGGTAGGAGTGTCAATACCTTCTCAGGTTGGATGAGGGGACACTTATTTGTATTTCTTTCTTGCATTCTTGGAGAAAAATGTGATACATCATCTTATTGTTAGCAATTTAGGAATCTATGGTTGTTGGAATATGCCCATAATTTCCTTGAGACATGGGAATCACACCTATGTCATTGCAACAACAAAATAGTGAGCTTTAGTGCTAGTATGCATCAAGTACATAAACAATTTTATGTTGGGTGGAGAAGACTCACTGTAACACCCTAGTTTTGACCCCGATGCATTAAATATACGTGATACATATATTGCAAACAATCATGGTGAGGAGCTAAAGGCAAAGGCCCCATCATCGATTTGGTTATGTTATGTTTCGGATTGGAATTGTCATCGATGGTATATCAGGACATACGACACGTATTAAATTATGGCATCATGTAAATGTGCATTTTAATTAACAGAACCCAACCAGCTATGTTCACTGCAACCAAATTGAGAAGGGGTGTGATTTCATAAGGATATGGGTGGGAATTGTTAAACCCAGAACCCATGGGGAAAAGCCATGTGTCAGCCACTAAATTACTGTTAGTTGAGGGCAGTTATTTGCTGAGTAGTGGTGGGTGGAAGGCCTGTCCACACGCACCCTCCTCCAGTTGGGTCGTTCCATTCACATGGGGGAAAGGAAACCAACAGAAAACGCTTCCACTCCCCCACTCTTGAGAGTTTTGGCTCACTCTCACGCAGACGGTCTTGGGGGGTTCACCCTTCTCACGTATAGGGGGAATCATCATCGTATTTTTCCTCACACAGGAGAATTTTCTCTTCACGATCCAACTCACGCAGAGACATTTTTCGTTCCCCTTTTCCCTCATGGATTGTTGTTCGGTGGGTATGTTCTTCCTCTAGCCTGTGCAGAGCATCGATGTTCCTTTCGCATTATTAAACTGTGTATTGTCTCGTCCTTCATCTGTGGATCGTGTGCTGCGATTTTACTCACTGATTGCTGGCTGTGGTATCATCCATGTCTTGTTGACTGTGATTGCTTTTTTTTAAAGTGGTATCTGTTGTAGGTTACCATTGTTGAATCGTTTGGCCACGATAGGGGAAAGAACGATTCAGGTTTTGTTTCCCCCTGCCAAAGCTGAAATTGCTGGTTTTGCTGCATGCATGCAGTGGTTGGTCTTCGGATGGTAATGGAGTGGTGATGAGAGCCTGATTTGCTTGACAAACCTGGTGTGTTTGGGAACCACACAAATAGAGCTAGAGGGCTGGCTTTCTTCTCCACAACCCTTGAATAGCACTGGAAGAGAGGTCAGGGCCTGAGGGATTGCGTTGCAGAGAAAGGACTGGTTTCCTTGTGTTGGCTGTGTGTGTGGGTGTTCTAGAAGTCAGGCTAGTTCTGGTGTAGGTGTCCTTAGCTCTTAAATGAGCTCACCAGCTTAGCATTTATCCTTTCCCAACTCCTGGATGGCTTGATAAACCCAACTATTTTGGCTTGGGTGATCTGATGTTCGCCTGATAAACCTAACTGAGTTGACTTGGCTGAACTGTGTATTCCTGATGTTTTGTGTATCCTTGGCTATGTGTAAGCCTGCCAGTTCCTTATTCCTTGGGGAATCATGCTCGACTCGGGGGTGGCAGCGTTGCTGAGAGATTAAAGAGGACGCAGGCCTATGGTTGGGTGGAACATTGCAGCGACGTAGCTGGTTGTGGGACAGTTCTTATAAGATAAGTATTCTTTCTATTTTACTTATGCAATTATGTTACTGTTAATGATTTATGATGAATATGTATATGAACGAATGTTGTTTTGCTTCTGCTGAATATATGTATGATTATGCATCTTAGTACTTTTGATGTTTTAAGCATTTACTTCAGATATTATACGTATGTACATGTTCATGGGGCTAGATGCCCAGATGTTTTGGTGTTTAATAGCGTCCTCTTCGCCGGTCGGAGGGTCGGGGATGTTACAGTGTGGTATCAGAGAACTGGTTGCAGCATGGGCCTGAATAGGCCATGAAAGATTAGCTAGCAGAGGCAGGTTTCCTTCTACCCAGCAGAGATCAAACATTTATGACAAAAAACTTTCACAAATTTTTCTGAGTGCTAGAATTGTCGGCTCATCGAAAAACTTAGTGGGAAGTTCTTCCGACATAGCGGAACGTGTAGTCTGAAGACCACTCGACGCAGACCGTTGGTGATCGGAGAAAGATAGATGAAGAGATTGCCGAAACACCGGCGTATAAGAGACAAAAGAGAAATATTTTGAAAATATTTTCTAAGTCCGACCATCGGCGATCGGCGGAAGTTAGTTGATTGCATCGTCGATGATTGGACAATGGAACCACCGATGAACATCGAAAAAGCCTAGTTGTTCGCGCGTCTGTCGTTGCGGCTGGATAGTGGACTATCCTTCCAAAGGATAGAGTCCCCGACCGCTGATGCCGCAGCAGATAGTTGTTTTGACAACCGATATGGAGCGACAGAAAGAAGGAATTTCGAAAAAAATTTCTAAGTATGCGAACTGTCGGCCATCGACGAAACTTGGTGGATGCGGGAGCCACAGTTTTGGCGGAGATCAGCTGAAGGCCGCCAAAACACTGGCCCAACTTAGTCGAAGAAACACCTGATATTGTCTTTTGGTGTCGACAAAGACTAGTTGAGTGAATCGACGAAAATTAGATGAAGGAACCATTGAAACGTCGTCACCATCAGAAGAATTTAGCTAATGAAAGAGCCGACAAGTGGCAAGAAAAAGAATTTTTTTTGAAAAATTATGCTAAGTATCGGACCCTCGGCTCATCGGGGAACTTAGTCTGATGAAGCTTCGACAAGACCATCGGCGATTCCTGATGATTAGTTGATTGGATCGCCGATGAATAATTGAGGGAGTAGCCGCAGTGTTGGCAGGAAATAGTTAATGAAACAGCCGACAGAGTGTCGCAGGAAGAAGAAAAGGAAAATTTTTGCCGAGATTTTTCTAAGTATTGGAAACCATCAGTGATCGGTGGAAGTTAGTTAATGATACTGCCGATGGACGCCGATCGGTAAAAGTTAAGGGTTGTGAAACCGCTGTTGTGGATGTCTATGAGACTAACCGTCCGATGCCACAGCTGGATGTTGCTCCGACTGCCGATTGGAAAAGGATCAAAGTTGATGAACCCCCGTTGCGGCCTCCTAAGGGACTACCCATCCAATGTAATAAAGGATCTGATCACCGACGTATCAAAGATGTATTGCCACTCGGGTCGCTGATGCGCAGTGGTTAGTCCTTCCGACGGCCGATGGGGTATAAGGTCTGCGGAGACCGCAGTGAGAGTACCACCTGCCGTTGCAGTTGCTGAGGGAACTATCTCACCAATGTCGCAAAGATTAGTCGCTCCGACCGCCGACAAGCTGTGATCCAAGGAAACCCTTGAAGGTTTGTTGGCCGCTGTTGTAGAAGCCGAGACAACTAACCGCCCAATCGCTGATGCAGGGTATTAGTTAGGTTCCCCGCCGATAAAGTTCAGACAGTTATATAATTATGAACCTAACACCACGGAAGAAAACTAAGGGTTCTGGCCGTTGAAACGTCGGAAGGCTAGTGGGAAAGGGGACTCGATGAACAGTCTGGAAGCTTAGAGGAATGAAGGTGTGATATGGCAGAGGAAATTAGATAAATCACCCGCCAATACAGCAGAGAGAATTAGATGTTCTAGCCGTCGACACGCTAAGAGGTTAGTGAAGAAAGGACCCGATAAACAGTCCTTGACATCACCGATGCAGATCGAAAGTTTAGGCAATTTGCTCACCGAAACGCTAGAAAATTTATAAGGAAGAGACCCAATGAGGAGAAGGAAAATTTGGGAATTTTTCTTAGCAAATTCCAACTGTTTCAGCAGATTGTCAGTGGATTACAGAGCTAAACAAGAGATAGATAAAATTTTGTGTTTTAGCAAAATTGTTGTTTTATAAATTTCCAGAAGAGGAAGGTAAGTAGTTTTGATTTATATTAATGATATGCATCTAACAGTTTGCTACTAACACATTTGCATAATTATAGACACCTCCAAGAGCAGTATTCCAGGAAGAACCGTGTGGTAAAGCAAGAAGTGGTTCAGTCATGAGAACCCATGATGGCTATGATGCTCGAGATTCTTACGAGCGTGTAGGAGATGCCATGGGAGAAAATATCCATAATAGAAATAATGAAATAGAGTCTAATGGAAGGAGATTCCAAGAGACACCATCCGAGGTTGCAGCCACCATGAGAAGCTTGATTAAATCCTAGGAAGAGCAGCATCAGTTGAATGCTGCCATGTTGTAGAGTTTGACAGACTTGCAGAAGAAGATAGATTCTGGACTAGGTACATCAAGGCCAGAAGGCAGTAAGAGTAGCACTAGGAGGAGGAGAAGGACTTCCAGTGGATCATCTGACTCTAAAGGATCCAGTGGGGATACAAGTTCATCTTCTCGTAAAAGGAAAAGAAGAAGACACCATAAAGATCGCTCCTGGGATGAATTTAGGAAAGCCAAGCCTCCTACATTTGATGGTGAGATAAAGACTGGACAAGAGGCTGAAGCTTGACTTCTTGGGATAAAGAAGTACTTTCAAGTGCAAGATTATTCAGGAAACATGAAGGCAAGAGTTTCCATATTCAATCTGAATGGAAGAGCATCCATTTGGTGGTAACACTTCAAGCAATTAAAGTAGATCAATGAAAGAAAACTGAAGTGGAAGCAGTTCAAGAAGTATTTCAGGCAGAAATACCTCTCTGACAGGTATTATGATGACAAGATTAAGGAGTTCCATGAGCTTATATTGGGACAGCAGACCATAGATGAATATGCAAATAAGTTTTTGGAATTGTTGAGGTATGTCCGGTACATCAGAGATGAAAAAGTGAAGGTCCAGCGGTTTCTGAGTGGATTGCTTCAAGCTTATAGAGACAGAATTGAGTTTTATGAAGCTAGAATTCTTGAAGAAGCAATAAGGAAGGCTAAGTATTGCTATGAGCAAAGCAAAGGTAAACCTGATTACCATAAGGCATGGAAGGACAAGAAAAATGAAAAGTTTGATCAAAGAAAGAAAGGTTTCAAACCTTCTAGATTCAGGAATTAGTAGAAGCAGCCATCCCAAGTTGCGAGTAATCCAGTTGGAGTGACAGGTGGAAAACCTAAAGAGCCACCATAGAATAAAGGTCCACTCAGATGTTGGAAATGTGAAAGACCCCACTTGAGAAGATATTGTCTAGTCGAGAATGGAAGTGCAAGGCCAGCTTATAACATTCAGGAAGCAGAAACAGTGGGTCAAGTAGCAAGAACAGTCCCTATAATTTATGTTGCAGTGGTGATGAGGGCCTGATTTGCTTGACAAACCTGGTGTGTTTGGGAACCACACAGACAGAGCTAGAGGGCTAGCTTTCTTCTCCACAACCTTTGAATAGCACTGGAAGGGAGGCCAGGGCCTGAGGGACTGTGTTGCAGAGAAAGGACTGGTTTCCTTGTGTTGGGTGTGTGTGTGGGTATTCTAGAAGTCAGGCTAGTTCTGGTGTAGGTGTCCTTAGCTCTTCAATGAGCTCACCAACTTAGCATTTAGCCTTTCCCAGCTCCTGGATGGCCTAATAAACCCAACTGTGTTGGCTTGGCTGATCTGATGTTCGCCTGATAAACCCAACTGAGTTGGCTTGGTTGATCTGATGTTCGCCTGATAAACCCAATTGAGTTGGCTTGGCTGAACTGTGTATTCCTGATGTTTTGTGTATCCTTGGCTATGTGTAAGCCTTCTAGTTCCTTATTCCTTGGGGAATCATGCCCGACTCAGGGGTGGCAGCGTTGCTGAGAGATTAAAGAGCACGTGGGCCTATGGTTGGGTGGAATGTTGCAGCGACGTAGCTGGTTGCGGGACAATTGTTATAAGATAAGTATTCTTGTCTATTTTACTTCTACAGTTATGTTACTTTTAATGATTTATGATGAATATGTATATGAAGGAATGTTGTTTTGCTTTTGCTGGATATATGTATGATTATGCATCTTAGTACTTTTGATGTTGTAAGCATTTACTTCAGATATTATATGTATGTACATGTTCATGGGGCTAGATGCCCAGATGTTTTGGTGTTTAGTAGCATCCTCTTCGCCGATCGGAGGGTCGGGGACGTTACACTCACAGATTTCCAATTTTGCATTGAGAATTTCCAATTTTCAGTGCAGTGGTATGATTTTCACATCATGAATCTCATTTCCTGTGATGATAAATTTTTATGGTGGATATTAATGTTTGGATACTTATAGTTGAGGAAATGGGATCCATGCATTTTTTTGTCTGACAAGTTGTGTTGGAAGGCTTTCTCAATGAAGGGGGTGCAATGCAAGCAATGTGACCCTGGCATTGCTTGTTTTTGGAGAAACTTTACATGTTGGCTTGATGGAGCAAGTTAACCTTTTTTGCACATGAGTTCATGCTCCAGTTCTCCTACACAATGGAAACATTTGCAGCAATCTGGAGTGCTTCTGCTTGAGGACACAGATATTTGGGATGGGAAGACTGTCATGTCACCACAGTGTGACCACCAAAGTGTGGACCTTGATAATCACCTAGGGGGACTAAGTGGAATTAATTAAGTTTCCTAGGGAAGTTTTGCTAAATAACCATTATTGAGGCATGTATTTGATTTTTATTTATCATTATTATTTATTATGCAATTTAATTATGTGGAAATAAACTTGCCATGTCAGGGGGGCGCATTGGGCAAGTCAACTTGCCAAGGTGAAAGAATTGGAAACTCTGACAAAAGCAGTCAGAGAGAAAAGGGAAAGTGCCCAAAAGCTATGACAAAAGAAGTCATATACAAAAGATGAAATAATTGACAAAGTAGGACATAGTTTCCTTTTGGAGACTCATAAAATATTTCATAGGAAAAATAGGAAACTTTTGACAAAGGAGGGCGCAATTCCCTTTTGGAGACTCAGTCTCAAAAGCAGGGAAAAGCATAAAAGCTGTCAGGGATAAAAGCATCAACTCTTTGACTAAGGAGGGCACAGTTTCTAAGTCATATGGATGACTTGGACATTGAAACATCTCCACATGGTCCCTACATTCCTATTTGATCAAGGAGGGTGCATGACTTAGCTAGGGTTAGGGTTTTAGGTGGATGACTTGCTCTCACAAGTCACCTATTGCATATACTTGCTAAGCAAGTCACCCAGAGATCTATTAAAGGAGAATTTGAGCTCCATTTACTAGTTTGGTTGATGAATTATTGGTTCATGCTTATGTGAAGCATTAGTTTTCTGAGTGATGTACCTCAGACTTTGGGAGATTAGCCCCAAATCCTTCCTTCCCCACTCCTCCATTCCCATTCATTTCTCATTGCAGGTGTGGAGTGCATGATGATAAACCAGTGAGATCATATCAGTCATATTTCATAGCCACCATATCAGTAAATTCGAGCTCCAGTGAAGCCCCAGCTTCACCTACGCTCCCCTCTAGTCTATAGTCAAATTTTGGGCCTCCTGCCCATTGTTTTGAGTCCTCCTATGGAGTGGTCAATCATTGCAGTTAATTTGATATGTACCAGATTAAAAAACATAGTTTGAAGTCTATGTCATACTATTATCATATTTTCCACTAAGCTTACTTATTCAGTTTTCCTTGTATAAGTATGATTTATCATTAAAATGAGGGTTTTGAGCATTCTAGTGCAATAATAATTGAGCCATGGCCATGGGAATGAGTTTGGAAGGTTTAATATGATTATATAAGATGTATTAGGCTCTGTCAATTTCATTTATTAGGTCTGATACGTTTCTGTTACGAATTTCATGCTAAATTGTACACCCTAGCTAGATCACTAGTTAAAATTGACTAGTCTAGCTATTTTTCAATTCTAGGAGTTATATTCAGTCAATTTCGATTTTGCAAGTTGTTTTATGTCACTAAAATACCCATATATCCATAAATACTCTCATATCAAGAATTCGTTGAGTATGTACAGTGTTTTGGTATGTACTCTAAATTCCCTAAAATTCTCTAGAATTGTCCCGAACTATCCTGACCATTATTTTTCTGCTATATAAATGTCATACAACATCACTGTGCCTTTCCGCAAGCCCCTGGTTGAAATGACTAAATAATTCTTCCTAGTTTCATGGTTGGGTGACCTAGAAACGGGGGATGAAGTTTCTGCATAGTTGACTCTGAAACCTGAATGGTCCCCAATCTAAATGTGTTAGGGAAGATGAATTCAATGTTCTAAAACTTACCTTGGTTTATTCCCCCTTCTTGTTCCATTGCATACAAATTTCTCAGCAAAACACCTTTATTTTCCTAGTCTGAAAGTTACTGAGTGTCTGCAAGTTCATATCAAAATTTTTTAATTAATTTTGTAGCAGTATTAGTGATCCGATATCTATATCAGACTTCGGATTATACAACATCCTAGCAAGTAATGCCTGAAATTTTGGAAAGCATATACCATTGCTAGTCCTTCTCCTTATGTCATAGTGTAATTTTTATCTACTATGGACAATTTTCTATTAGCAAACACAATAAGATGACCAATAGATCCTTCTCATGGTTGAGAAAGAACTACACCCAACACAATGGATAACACATTAACATGCACATGGAATTATTTTTGCTAGTCTAGAAACACTAGAATAGGTGTTTTCATCATATTTTCCTTTAATGTGTCAAGGCTCTACTAACGCTCTTCATTCCACTGGAATTCAATATCTTTCTTCAATAATTTTTCCATAGGATTTGTAATTTGTGCATAGCCTTTAATAAATTTTCTGAAGTAGCTACTATGTACCAAGGTTGTTCTCAATTGTCACACCGATGTCAATGGTGGTAAATTCTCTATGATGGCTATTTTCGTCGGATCCATCAACATACCTTGTTTACAAACTACATGTACCAATAGTATACCAAATGGAGCACAAAAAATACACTTCTTTAAATTTAATTTGATAATGTTGACAACTATTTAGCATCAGTCTCAAGCTATCAATGTGGTTCTTTAAAAATTCCATAAACTATCCAATCGCCAAGGTAAAATTATAGAAACTTATGAATGAACTCCTTAAATGTTGCGACGACTACTCTAGAAAAGATAGTTGGGGCATTCTTTAAGCCAAACGACATTATTGTATATTGATAACAACCCCATTCCGTTACAAATGTGGTCTTGTGTCGATATTCCTTAACAATGTTGACCTTATGGTATCCAAAATACCCATCAGTAAATGAATAAGCCTCCCGACCACCCGCATTTTCTAACACTTCATAGGTTAATGGTGTAGGAAACGAGTCATGCAAGCATGCATCATTTAGTTTGCTCATATCTACACAAATTCGAACTTCACTTTTCTTTTTGTCTTGAACCACCATTGGAATGATCCACTCAAACTCTTCTACAGGCTTAATGATGCATGCATCCAACATTCTATGAAGCTCAACTTTAACTTTTTCTTTATATCTTGGATTATTTCTATAAGGCCTTTACAAGAACAGGTTTTGCATCAGGCATCAATGGAATATTTATTTCTCCTAAGTCACCAACAATACCCTTCATCTCAAAAAATTTAGTAGGAAACAGGTCATGATATTCATGCAGTAAGTCAGTAAGTTTACCTACAGCCTCATCATCCCAATAATCCCCAATATTAGCAAACTTGGGATTTTCTTTTGAACCATTATTTACCTTCTTTGTGTTCAACGGTTTCAAAAATTTATTGGATGTGATATCAAGGATTTCTAGATCTCAGATTCCTTTAGTTTACGGAATATGCGTGTCTCTCGGATCATCATCTAGATCCCCATTAATATTGTAGCATTCCAAAACTTACTCAAGTGGTGCGATCCACGGTGGTATAGTAGATAATGGTACTAGTATTTATTAAAAAGTCTTACCCTTTGATAACTTGAAGGGATGCGTCCATCGTTGGACTCTCATCTTCATAACTAAATGTTCATATGAAACTCATAGCCAAATCATCCCATTCTGTTGTACCTCGTCAAAGTTCCAATGCTATGTACCAATTTCTGGTTATAGTATCTAGTGTATGGATAAAAGTATAGACCCATTATTACTTAGGTATATCTCCCCAAGTCGTGGTACATGTTGACAAATGATCCACATGACTAGTTAAACTATTGTACTTTACTCCTACATATGATATCCCTTTGCCAAACTGAATCTCCAACAACCTTCTACACTATGACCAAGCCTCTATATGTTGTTTATGAACAACCCACCACCTGGCCAGGGTAGCTTTAAATGCTACATCTAATGCTAACAACCGTTGTTTCTCAGGCATCTTGAATTCAAAATCAGTAATAATATAATCTAAATTTGGTAACCCCTCATCAGTAGAATCATTACATACCTATTTTCCAATCCAACACAGTGACTTCGCAACACAAGCACACCTCCTCATGGATACTTCATGTAGCATATTCTGCCAATTTTCCAGATCCTCACTGGGGTTTGATGAACATGATATAATGCTTCGCTAGCTCAAGGTACCATCTGCTATAGGATTGACATAGTAATCTATTCTTGAATTAATGTTATACATATTCTCTATATCATGAGAATCATACTCCTCTATGGAATGTTCAACATAACTTGAACCCTCTAAAGGATCCAAAAGTGTGATAACTCTAATATGCCCATTTTCAAATGTCAACATTCTCTTTTTCAAATTTATGATAGTCTGGTTCTCAATTTCCCAATCTATACTAAGAAGTGCAAGGTATGGATTGGTATCATCGACTATCTTTATAACTTCAAAGTCTGCAAAATTTTACAATCCCTCCACTTCGACAGGAACACCCACCATTCTTCCAAATCAAATTACCTTATTTTGGTTATCCAATCTTAACTAGATAGGAAACCACACTAGCTTAGGTTTTCCCATATCCTCCCATTTATGTCTAGTAATGATATTGAGATCTGAATAAAGTCTAGAATAATAAAATCCATGTTATAATCCCAAATATGTGCACTAAGTCACAGTTTCCTTCCCGCTCTTATTCTTTTTTGTAAATTGTTTACAACCCTTTCTTGTCTCGATTCTGCCTATGTTTCTTCATATTGATGCATTAAACCATGCAATTCCCTTATGTTTTTTCATACTTAATTAAATCTAAGCAACTCTTCAAAAAAAATTTCAGGTCACATACCATTCCTTAAGATTTCTTTGGAGTTGAATGGTCAAAACAAGGCGGCATGTCATACACAGGAATTTCATCATACACATGAGGTGGAGTAGATGTTGATGCCCCCTTTTGATTTGGCATAAACTTGTTCCTAGTTTCAACAAAAGACTCATTTTCCTTATCAAAATCAAACAATGACGGTCACTACACAACTAGTCTAATTCTAGGACCAAGTTGGTTAGCAGGTATCCTTGTGTCATCCCTTGTCACAACCCCTCCTCGTGTAACAAAAACGACTGTAGGTTTCTTCTATCTTGGTTTTGCTAAGATCTTCTACACATTATGATTCTTATTTTGATTTTATTTTGCTTACCACTTTGCTATAAGTTGTGGACATTCTTCAATGGTATGATCTAATGCTCTACAATATGTACACGTCAAGCATGGGTTCTGACAATCTCTAGCAAAATGTCTTGGTTGACCACAATTGTCACAATTTACTTGGCATCTTCCTTAACCAAATCCTCCTTGTCCTCATCCTCAAAATCAACCTCACTACTAATTAAACCATGCACCACTTCCTTTAGCTTGCTCTTCCCTTTTCATGTGATATGCATCGCGGCTGTACGTTCTGAGAGCAACTGATATGCTCGACAATATTTTTAATCATGATCAACTGATCTACATAATTTACATAATAGGTTCTCAGGAGTATTGACAATTTTATGTAGCAGATAAAATTCCTCTAATCGATGTCCTCTAGTCTTACAAATCCCACAACAAACTCCAGCTCCATGGTTTAATTGATTAGTAGCTCCCACAACCATATATTCCTAGAATGTTGGGCATTGATCCTTATGGCGTCCCTCTATTTTACATCGTGTAAACTAGACTTGTTCTCTTATATCTTTCCATTTCTTAATGTCTTGAATCTGTAATGACAAATTTTCTAGCTGCATATGGATCTGACCCATACCCGCCCTAGTCTCTTCGACAGGCGATGATTCTAACTTCATGGAAAGTTCAAGGGCCCCAATCTACACCACAATATTTTGTTTCATTAGCGTAACTTTGATATGAGGTAACAAAACAACTATAAAACACTCCTTATGTTGAACATCTGTCATCTAAAAACTCACACGAACCATCGACGTCTTAAATTTTTGGTTGAAGTCCCACATGGATTAAGTTGTTAACTACTTGATTTCCTTTAACTCAGTGATACACTTCGACTCGGACTTTGTATTTCATAATTATTTTGTTAACGTAGTCTTGATTTCTGCTAACATTTTATGCGCTATTCTAGTGGGTACATTTGCAAATTTCATGAACCAGTCTAAAGTGCGACGTTGAAAGGTCGTCATCAACTGTGCTCTTTTTACATTATCATCTTTCACTTGCTTAACAATTCATACTGATTCACATAAAAACCGATGTTTCTCTTTATCTTTCGATCCAGTCCCATGGAAAATATGTAACTGCATATCATCCCCGACTATTCTATTCCTAAAGGGTACTATCTGACTTGATACTAAAAGGTAGACACTTGGATTCTTATGAATATTCGAAGCACTATTCTAAGCACTACCACTATTGTTACTTGCTTATAAAAAATGCAATGAACCTATGTTTCTTACCTCAATTTCTAAAGATGCATGCAAGGTTGTAGGTATGTCACAACATCTGGTTTGAGATGGATAAAAAGGTTCTTCCTCTTAAATGAGCTGGTAATATTCCTCTTCGTCATCTTTTTTATCATATGAGTTTTCTTTGAGATATGGTATTGGTTCGTAGTCCCGTCCTTCAGTCATATTGCATCCTTCTCTACAAGGTTAGTATCATTTTCCCTATTTTTATTTTGTCACATAAAACCCTCATTGTTAAAACCCTAGTTTTCTAGATTTGATAGATTGGGTACTTATTTGATGATGACCATCAAAACCCACTTAGGAATAAATATTTAAACCATATATCTAAAGTTTCAACTCAATCTGAATCCATGTACCCTTGGATATAGCACTAATCACTCCTAGGTGGGATGCCCTCCTTGGGATTTTGGTCATTCTTTTAGATCTATCAGTTGGGTATGCTTGAACCCACTTCAAATAAATAGATATACTCTTGAAGCATCTATATCTAGTCATTTATATTCCAATCTACTCCTTTTGGGGCCACTTTGTCTATAATTGCATAAACCCTAGGTGGATCTAACTTAGGTATTTCTCATTTAGACTAGATCTACATTATTAAACTCCTTGCGGTATATTTCACTTTAAGTTGGACAATTTTATATTACCTTAAGCCTCCCCAACTTACCCTAAACAACACCTACCACATTCTTTTCTAGATCTATATCTACTTACTTCATTGTTCTCCTTACACATCACTTGTTTATCTATTATAGTGTCTTGAGTAGGTTTGCTACCCCTCATAGTCTAGTAGGGTCTCCTCCTTGATCATTCTATGGTTTGATGTAAAGTGATAAGAGTTCATCTAGTGTGACAACTACCTTTCATTAGTAATGGACGAGTACCTTGCGGTGTCACTGGTTAGCTACCTCACATCTACCGTTCCAGATAGGATACCTTAGTGGGTAGCTACAGTTCGTGTGATAACATTACCTATGGGAACTGTAGGAACCAAGTTTCTGCATCAGTGAAGGGGAGTGACCTAAATCCATACAATCCACATTGACAATATTTGACATATCATTCATATTCCATATAAATAAATTACATAGAACAATACATATGTATTAACTAGTTGCACAATATCTTTAATCATTCATATCTAAAAAAAATTCACATCATTAACCCACATTATGCATAACGAAATAAATATCACAACACATAAGGACATCAATCACATGTATTGAAAACCAGGATTTTACGTGGAAACCCAAGACAAGAGAAAACCATGGTAGCGTATTCTTATTCATGAGTCACAGCAAATAAGCACTTCACGTATGTGCACACAACCTGCAGACTTTCTTTCTTCCTCTCTTTATAACATATATGCACACTAATATTGTAGATTACTACCCTCCCATGCAACTCACTCATACAAAGTTACTCCTGACAATGTATCTTCATACCAATATGGAACTTTCTTCGACATACAAACCAAAAAAAAGAATTATTGCGAAAGCTAACGAACTTTATTGACTAACTAGCTTCCACAGCCTTCCTTCTCCCACTACTTGGATTCTTTAATGCAAATTTAAAAAAAAACAATTGTATCTGCTCCCACTAATTTCACAGTTTACATAGTCAAAATGCCCCATTTTCTTTCGGTTGCTACATTAAATTCGATCCTTCTTTTGCATATCACTTCTTCTTGTCCCCATTCACAGCAAAAATTCTTCCCAAAATTATTCCAAAACTTTCCAGGGCCAACAAAAAGTCCAGGTTCGAACGAATGTCGATTGAGTTCTTCTTGGATGCCTATGATGTGTTTGGGGCAGATATGCTTAGAGTTGTTGAAGAATCCAGATGAAATGGAAGAATTCTACCATCATTTAACGCGACTTTTATTGCTCTTATTCAAAAATTGGATGATCCGTCATCCTTTGATAACTTTCGGCCTATCTCCCTACATTTATAAAATCATTGCGAAGATCATCGCTTTAAGAATCAAAGTTGATGTTTCTTGACCTATTAATGAATAACAAAATGGCTTTATCAAAGGAAGGCGTATCCATGAGTCCATTGGGGTGGCTCAAGAGGTGATGCACAACCTCAAATCTAGAAATGCAAAATGTGCCATCCTTAAGTTGGACTTATCCAAAGCATATGATTGTGTTAATTGGCTTTATTTGCGACTGATGCTAACCCACCTTGGGTTTGAGCTTCCATTCATCAATTGAATCATGAGTTGCATCACCTCAACCTCATTTGTGGTCCTAATCAACGGTTCTCTTTATGAGTTATTCTATGTGGGCAGAGGATTGTGTCAAGGGTTCCCACTATCTCGCCTCCTCTTTCTCTTGGTAGAAGAAGGACTCAACAAAACAATTGTGACTCATAAGTAGATGAGTAATTTTAAGTGAATAGTGATCTTTTTGGAATCACTCATCTCTCATCTATTGTTTGTGGACAATATTCTAATTTTCTATGATGACTCCTTAAGAGACGGTGACAATTTGTCTCAGGCCTCGTGGCTTTTTTCGCAGGATACTGGGATGTTTATCAATGTGAGGAAATCCTCCTTATCCTGCCACAACATGACAAATGATGAAATCCAATACTTCCATTCATTGTTTGCTTTCCAGTTGTTGGATATGGTGGAGGGTTTCAAATACTTGGGCTTCTATCTGAATCCAAATAACTACCAAAATAAGGATTGGTGGCGGCTTATTGTTAAGGTGGAGAAGAGATTAAAATTTTGGTGTTTCAAGTGGTTGTCCAGAGCTAGTCGGCTAGTTCTTGTCAAATATGTCATAGAAGCCATCCATGTATATTGGATGTATCTCTATTGGATCCCAAAAGGTACACTAGAGCATATTCTCACACTATGCTTTAGGTTCCTATGGCAAAGGTAACATTTTTTGATGCCTCAGTTTTGATGGGAAATAATAGTCGTCCCAAAGGGGTTGGGAGGATAGGGCCTTACAAACATTTTCTATTTTTGAAAGGCACTAGCAACCAAGTGTGTGGAGGTTATTGAAAACAAATAGTCTTTGGACCACAATCATTTCACAAAAATATATATCTCGTGATTCTGTGTTGGACTAAGTTCGGTTACCTGTGAAGAGTTTCCCCAATGCTTCAGTAATATGGAAAGCAGTTTGTCGTTCATTTGACCTCGTTGGGGGTGGCCTTGCATGCAAGTTGGAAATGGAAGAGATTTGCATATTGGAGTTGACCCATGGGTTGGGAGTGCCCTCTGTCATATACTTCCTCCTAATCTATTGAATTATCTTCACGACTGCAGGCTCTTTCATTTGAATTAGATCGTCGAATCCCTTTCAACCAGTCTGTTTTCCTAGGGTTGGGTTTTGAGTCAAGCTGTTGAGCTGTGTGAATAATTTTTGGCTAGACGGGACAATTGTATTGAAGCCTTGAAAACCTCTCATGTATGAATTCTAGACCAAGCATAAGAGTTGGTTTGACTTCATGACAGATCAAGCGTTTACACTCCAAAGCAAGGGTACATCCATTTAAATGTGCAATTGATAAGTAGAGAAGAGAGGTGGTGGTGGAAACATTATGGGAAGATGAAAATCCGAGCTAAATATTGTTTATTCATGTGGTGCATTCTTGAAAACAAGGCCTTGACCTAGGACAAACTCCAATGAAGATGCTTTGGTGCATTTTGTTTAAAAACGAATCTGAATCATATTTGCATCTATTTCTTCTCTATCCATTTTCTAAATTGGTTTGGATTGAGGCTGCGTGGTTGGCAATTTTTCCTTCTATGTGGTAGGGATACTCTATTGATAATGCTTTCAAGTTTTAGACATCGAATCCTACTAATAAACCATTTCTCTTGATAGACCTGTTCATTGCTCGGGGACCGTGGTTAGACCGAAACAATGCTATTTTTTCAGGATCACTTTGTATGTCCAGAGGCTGTCACAATCAATAGTTTAAACACTCTCTAGAGATGATCTCCCAATGCGAGTATTTCGAGATCGTCAAATTGTTAAAGAAACAAACCCCTTGGGTAATGAGACTCGGTGTGGTGGTGGTGTGCTCCTCTACCTTTCGGGGACACATCACTACAAGCTGAGAATGGACTTTGACCATGGCTCTAATAGTTGATGGCGTTGAAAAACTTACTGAAATTTGTTTATGAAAATAATTGTCGGGCTATTCAAGTCTTTGGCGATTCTATGCTTATAATTAACTGGATAAGAGGGGTGCAGAGATGTAGGAATTTACTCCTTGACCCTATTTTACATGAAGTTCTGCAAATTATTTGAAGCTTTGATGGTTTTCATTGTGCACATATTTACATGGAAAAAACCAACGAAGCAGATTCCCTTTCTAAAGAAGGTTTGCACCTGGTTCAACGGGAGATAAAATATCACACAATCAATCAATGATACCTTTTTTAGTTTTTCCATAGACCTTTCCACGATGAACATGTGCATCCTCATTCCAAGAGGGAATGATTTTCGACCCTCTTATGTTTCCAGTTTTATACTGCTTTCTCTCGTGTTATGATGTCAACTTTGTCTAGTAGAGCTCTGGTGTATACTCTTTTTCATAGCTATATGATGTAGTACTATAAGATGTAAAGGGTATTTTCATGTCTACTTTGAATACCAACCTTATATGGTGAATAAGAGCAAGTTTTGTTGGCATCCTGGTTTTTCCTTTGATTCCATAATATATGTATTTGATGTATATGGACAGTTTGTAATTTTACACCCTTTTGGAGATAGTAGAATTACATTTTTTTCCATAGAAACAAAGACCGATGTATTTTATATGTAAATCAGAGACATTAGCGTAGAGAAGAGCATCAACAACAACAACAATGAGTTGACCCCTAGGCTTCTTTACAAGCATGGTAGGTGAGAGACACGGAGAGGAAATTATACCTTCGCCCTATTGCTATAGAGATGCGAGTCCTCTTGAGCAAAGTAGGCCTCCTCAAGTTCTATGAGGAGGCTACATTCCTGAAGGGGAACTCGACATTTTTGCTGAAGTCGATCCATCAGTGGGATCACTAGAGACATGCCTTCCGCATTCGTCTCGATCAGTGGTTCCATCCCATTAAGGAGGATATATATTTTGTCATAGGATATCCAAGAGAGGGGAGGATTTTCCTCACTTCTTTAATTTCCAATCTACATAGGAGCTCTAAAGAGTTAACTTGTCTACTCTTTGAGATATATTAGTGATGACATCACTGATCCAACGAATTTTCAAGTTTCCAGTGGACAACTATGCATATATTTTTCGGTAGAGAGGAGGTTAGGCACCTCTCATTGTCGGCGACGACCATTGTGCACTACACCAGTGATGGGAAACGTATTAGTTTCCCTCTATTATATTATGTTGATTCTTTAGTGTAGAGGCTAAGAGGCATTCGATGGCCTGCCATTTACTTTGGTAGTTAATTTTTTCTCTTGATAGATGCCATGCATAGTTGGAGGGAAGGGTAACCTTCCCTTTTGAGGCAATACTCGTTTCATCAAAAACAAACTTTGGATGCGAAAGATAACTTGTTTTGAAGTTTTGATGAAAACAGGAAAAGGGGTGCCACGTGGCACAACCACAGTGTGACACATGGACTGTACAGGTGGACTGTACGACAAGGTAGAAGCATGATGATATGCCACATGGAAGGCAAAGCTGACGTGGTAGAGGCTATTTCTGAATTTTGAATCGGAACATTCGAGAATCGAAAGTCGGGATGAAATTTGGAGAAGTTGAAAGGCCCATGTCGACTATCGATTTCTAACATCAGGAATCCGAAGTTGAGATGGATTGTGCAGGAGTTGATATTCCCATATTGACTTTTCGATTTCCGACATTGGGATTGGAGCAATCCAGATGGTTATTGTGGGAATTAGTTAGACAAATTTGACTTTCGACTTCCGCAATCAGGATTGACAAAGTTGGGATCAGAACGTCAGCAAGGATCGTGTGTGATATTTGAGTTCTGAATTTCGACTTCCACAATCATGATTGGAGCGTCGAAAATGTTGTTTGTGTTGTTTGACCATTTTGATTTTCGACTTTCGATGTCAAGGCAGTTTCCATTAACAGAGTCGACATCGACATAGTGTAAATTGACGGACCAACATAACCAACGAAAAATCTAAATCGAAGATCATGAATGAATCGAGTATTTGTTCGACGCCAATGCATACATATTTGGTTTTTATCCCGATAGGGATATTTTGAGTATGAAATTGGATTTGTAGACTGATTGGATGCGTTATCTTTCGATCCAAAACCAATCCCATTCTCCTATTTAACCCACGGTTGGGACATTATCATGATCATGGTTGAGCATCAATGGTTGGATAGAGCATTGTTCGACATAACATCGAAGTTCATATGGTTCTGAGGTGGATCCATGCAACTCAGGAGATGAAGTTTCTCTTATTGCATGCCAGAGGGGGTATTTGGAAAAGTTCAGAGTCACATTGTGCAGTTTGATTCTGCAGTTAACAGATAGAATTGCAGAGAAGCCTCCGTGTTGATGTAATTGAACAAAATTTGAAGAATTAATTGAATCAGTTGCACTGGACATGGACCCGGAGACGTAGTCCTTTAGTGTCGAACTCCATTATCAATAGACAATCTTCAGTATGGTTTGATTTTGTGTTTATTAGCATTCTTGTTGTTTCTACATTCTGTTTTAAAAGTATTGCCATTTTAAATTCTTCTTCAAATAATTTACCATTTGGAAATCATTCAAACAGAGAAAAAAAAGTTTCATGGTTAAAACAATCTTGTAATATCCAGATCAACTTGGTATTAGATATTGAATAACCCAAGAAATTGTGAATGTGTGAATGATTACTAGGGCCAAGCTTAAAGTAGGTGAAGGAGAACTTGAGCCTTTCAATCCAGAAATTGGACCTGTAACTCGAAGGAATGAAATCTCCAAATAAAATTATGGAGCAAAGGATGAGAAGGCCTTCCGCAAGGCTTTCTACTAGATGGCAGACAAGATATAAAACTTGTTTATCGACTACCAAAGGAGATTGGATAAAAATATAAGGAAGTAGATGAGTGTAGTGGGTAGTACTTCAGTGAATAAAGGTAATGGAGGAGAACCTCCTAAAACACCACCATCTCCGTCATCATCTTTTTCTAGTGCTAGTTCTTCAAGTACTTCATTTGATGCACATAAAAATCATTTTGAGAAATATGATCTGGATATGTCATTATTAAAGCTTGATATTAAGTATAATTTTCCCATGTTTAATGGAGAAGTTAATGCTAAAAAACTGGATGAATGGGTTAGACATATAGAGGTTTATTGCAGAATCCAGAAGCTGACAGGAGATGAAGCTAAAATCCAGTTGGCCTCACTTCGTCTTGGAGGCACTGCTCTCGCAAGGTGGGAGAGAAAAACTTAAGAGGACCTGTTTGTTAAATGTATGTATATTTCCTCATGGTATGAATTTGTTTCAACATTGAAAAAATAGCTCTATCCATTGGGGTATAAACTACGAGCTATGATGGAGTGGAAGAATTACAAACAAGGTAAGGGAGAAAGTGTTCAGGACTACACACAAGAGTTTAGAAATAGGGCTTTAGCGTTGGGTATTCCTCTCTATATCCAGTAAACACTTATTAAATATATAGGTGGATTGCATACTTACTTAAAAACATACAATCCTGATGTTTAATCCTAACATTTTGGATGAAGTGAGTGTCCAAGCCACCCATATTGAATCTAAGGGGAAGAACACTACTGATTACTTTTCAAAGAAGCCTTTCAAGCCAAGACGAAACATGTTTAAAGGAAAAGGTAGTAAACAACTATCATGAAGAAAGGAGGTTATAAAAACAACATGCACACATTGTCAGAAAAAGGATCATGCCACATCCAGGTGATGGAAACTTCACCTGGAACTCAAGCAAGAGATGTTTTGGAACAAGCATAAAGAAAGGAATACTATTGCCACTGTCTAACATGATTTAGGATCAGACTTTGGAGATGAGACGAAAATTGCAGCCATAGGATTTCAAGGAAAATCTTCTTCTAATTTTGTTTAAGAAATTGAACCTATTATTAATGAAAAGAAAAGGAGTGAACTATTTCACACTAGGGTGATTTCTAAACATGCCAAAATTGATACTTTATTTGATAGGGGATCACAAGCTAACTTGATTTCAGAGGAGATCGTTAAAAATCTTGGTTTGAAAACTAAGCCACATCCCAAACCATATTCACTTGGATGGATTTGTGAAAATGCACAACTTCAAGTTACCAAACAGTGTAGACTCAGGTTTGCTATAACTTTTAGATTTATGGATGAAGTTGATTTGTATGTGGTTCCACTAGATATCTATAGTATTGTATTAGGCATGACATGAAAGTAATCTTTTATAGGGAAGAAAACAAATACCATTAGTTTAAATATGGAGCACAATACATAGTAAAATCCCATCATATTGAGACAAATCTATCACTTGTCTCTGTAGGATAGATGAAGAGGCTCACAAATGCCAACAAGAAATTCCTTCTCAAGATTGTTAAACCCAAAGAAACTGACAGCACTAGTGTTTTTTAGGGATGTGATCCTTTGCATAAACATGATTTAATTAAAATTGTTTAGGACTATGATGAGATATTTCAGGAACCAAAAGGATTACCTTAACAACCAAACAACCAAAAGCTTAATTTCAACCCTTGAATAGCAAAGTGATACTACAAATGACACTCACCCCAACCTTTTTTATAGGGTTAAAATACTTGTTTGAAGCTCTAGCGCTAACAACTTGTAACATTACAACTAAAATCTTAAAATCAATCCTGAATATAAAGTATTTTGAAAATAAAACAATTAAAAAAACTAAAATGGTTATTTGGTTTTTTTAATTATCATTTTTTATTTGTTTTTAATTTTTTAATTTTCTTTATTATAAATTTGTTTGTATTTTAATTTTACCTTATTTTTTCCAATATTATTTTTAATTTGTTTTTTGTTATAATTATTAATTTTAATTTATTATAAATGTGTGTTTAAAAATTTTGTTTCTATTTTAATTTTACCTTATTTTTTCCAAGATTACTTTTAATTTGTGTTTTTTTAATTATTAATTATTAATTTATTATAAATGTGTTTAAAATTTATTTTCATTTTTCTCTTTTTAAGGGAACCTCAATTAATACTTGGGATTTTTTTTCAAATGTTCTTTTTGTTTTAGTTTTTATTTATGTAAAAGACATGGTTTTTCATTTTCTCTATTTTTTATTTTATTTATTTAATTTTTTTAAAATGATTTTGTTTGCAACAATACACATGGTAATTTTTTTTTAAATGATTTTGTTTGCAACAATACACATGGTAAATTTTTTTTAAAATGATTTTGTTTGCAACAATACACATGGTTAGGTTACCGTTTTAAAAATGTTGTAATTTTAATTTTTTAAAAATGTATTATTAGTAGTCTAATTTTTTTGTTTGGGAGGTTATTTTTAAGATTGTGGTTGTGATACTATTAATTGTAAGGCTATGGTTTCAAACACGTTGTATTTTTTACTCAAAAATAAAATGTGCTACTAATAACATCACTTTTTAATGTAGGGTTTTAAGATTTTGGTTGCAATGATAATAGTTATTAAAGTTATGATTCAAAACCAGTTGTAAAAAATAAGTGATGTTGGTATACAATTTTTCTATTCGAAGTTTGAATTTAATATTTTGTTTGCAATTGTATTGATTGTTGAAGTGGCCAAGAGACAACTTATTAAATACATATTCATAGTGAGCCTGTGTAGTGGTGGAAAATACTTTGGAAATTCCAATGCCCATCCAAGGCAAAATTGTTCATGTGTATTCTGGAAAACAAAACTCTCACTTGGGAAATACTTCAAAAGCGTTAGTTTGTTGGTCCGGGGTGGTGTCCTCTCTATAAAGATAACTTAGAAAAAGTTCATCACATGTTCCTCTCTTGTTCGTACTCAAAGGATGTATGGTCTAAAAGTTGCAGACTATTATCACAATACTTAAGATGACAAGGAGACAACTTGATCAAAGCCCTGCAGAACTGGATCCACAGTTCATAATATCACTAATTTAAGGCACTTCCTCTAATAATTTGTTGGGGCATGTGGCTGGCTCGGAATAACTCAAATTTTCTTGACAAGTTAAAAACTCCTGAACTGGTACCCACTAAAGCTCTAGGTATTCATATCTGAAAAACACACTAACAAACAAATCCCAATCCCACCTTGGGGATTCTTCGATGGTGCAACCTAAGGTGAACCTTCGATTTGTGGGGGAGGATGTGTACTCCACCTCTCTGACTCACATTTCTTTAAGATTAAAGCTGGACCAGGTGAAGGCACAAATAATTTTGCAGAACCGTTATCCATAAAACTCCTTCTCTTATTTGCTTTGGAAAAAGGTCCAGAAACATCCAAGTGTATAGGGATTCAATGCTTGTTATAAACTAGGTGAAGGAGGTTCAACAATGCGATAATGTACAATTAGCTACTTTGTTAGAAGAAATAAGTGTAATCAAAATAAGTTTTGACTTTCACTTGCCAACATGTTTACTAGGAACACAACATGATTGTTGATACCCTTTCTAAAGAAGGTCTGCAAATGGATGTAAATCAATGGCTAATTTATGAACATGTAACATCCTCGATAAAAGCAATGTAAAAGAAAAATCAAATTAGGTCATCAAGATGAATATTATTAATTATAAGTATTATTTAATGGCTGTAAATGCATATATATATATATATAAACCAACATAGCGACAGTTATTAGTATTTCAGTAACTATCAAATAAAATTAAAGATAGAGACTCCACTAGTGAATGATTACCCCTCTCTATATATAAACCAACATAGCAAAAGTTATTAGTATTTGAGTAACTATCAAATAAAATTAAAGATGGAGAATCCACTAGTGAATGGTTACCTATAAATTTAGAAGCGTTGCTTTTAAAAGAAGTGAATCAAAATATATTTATGGGGGATAATGGATATGTAAAACGGTTATGGAAGAGCAGTTATAATTTTGGTCGGTCTCTCTTTGGTGAAAGGGGATGGAGGTTGACAGCTTAAAGAATATAATGATCTTGCGCGAGGAATAACAAAGTAACCTCCCAATGGAGCCAGGGAGTTATCTGGTCTCTGTCAAACGAAGAACGACGATACCTCTTTACAGGTTTGGTTTGCTTTATTCCTATGTTTTGCTTAAAGATTATTGCATGTTGGTAATGGAGGAGTGGACTTCCTTTTGAGTACCGCTCTAATTGAATTTCCTTATATACTTGAACTCTTATGCATCCAGTAGAAAATTAGAGAAGAGAGAGTCCGTCTCATTTAATTATCTTGGTTATGCGATACATCACCAGTTTGAAATATCCCTCCCATAGGTCTGGGAATAGAACTAAACATAAACCGTGAAAAGTAGATGTGTTCACTTTTGTATGGAAACTATCTTAATAGTTGTTATAACCTTATCGCCGACGCAGGCCGCAAAAGGTCTGTTGAGACCACTCTGTTTTTCCTCCATCAAATTTATGTTCATAATCCTAGCTTTACCTTTTGCGTTGCCTGCATAGTTCTTCTCGGTAGCTATGGGTGGCCTCTACAAAGAAAAATGTCTCATAATACATGTACTTATCAGCATATAAGTGCAAAAAGAACTTCTCAAAACTCTGTTTAGAACCCTACCCTTTGTTTGAGGGCCATAGAGGCAGAGAGAAGTTGCAAGTTTGAGGGTCATAAAGGTAGAGAGAAGTTTTGCCTTATTATTACTAGCAGGGCCAATATTCGTAGAGAATTTGTAATAGTAGTGATCTCATAAAAATAAGAGTCCACCAATAACCTCCCTAGAAGGTTTGCCTTGTATATAGAGGCATAGAGAAGTTGCAAGTTTGAGGGCCATAAAGACAGAGAGGAGTTTTGCCTTATTATTACTGGCATAATAATGTCGTAAGTGTTAAAAGAAGAAATTTATTTAGCATAATCCAAAGCATGTTTTGCGAAAATGGCTTATGCAAAGAATCTTTGGAATATATTAAAACATTTGCTGTTGTAATTTTAGTAGTATTTATTACGTATTTAGCATAATCCAAATCATGTTTTGCGAAAATGGCTCATGCAAAGAATCTTTGGAATACATTAAAACATTTGCTGCTTTAATTTTAGAACTTTACCCTTTGTTTGAGGGAACCCTACCCTTTGTTTGAGGGCCATAGAGGCAAAGAGCAGTTGCAAGTTTGAGGGCCATAAAGGTAGAGAGAAGTTTTGCCTTATTATTACTAGCAGGGCCAATATTCGTAGAGAATTTGTAATAGTAGTGATTTGATAAAAATAAGAGTCCACCAATAACCTCTATATAGAGGCATAGAGAAGTTGCAAGTTTGAGGGCCATAAAGGTAGAGAGAAGTTTTGCCTTATATTCGTAGAGAATTTGTAATAGTAGTGATTTGATAAAAATAAGAGTCCACCAATAACCTCTCTAGAAGGTTTGCCTTGTATATAGAGGCATAGAGAAGTTGCAAGTTTGAGGGCCATAAAGGTAGAGAGAAGTTTTGCCTTATTATTACTAGCAGGGCCAATATTCATAGAGAATTTGTAAACGTAGTGATTTGATAAAAATAACAATCTAACAATAACCATCCGGGAAGGTTTGCCTTGTATAACACAGTCGAAATAACACCAAAACTACCTATAATCAATATGTTTTACAATAATTTTGTGACTATCCTTGAGAATAATGGATTGAGGAAAGTGTTCTTTCCTAAAACTTTATATCCACCTCTTTCCATTTTTTTTCATATATTTATAGTTTTCCTCAATTTGAGAATTTCATAGTGATTGTGCTTTCTCATCTCTAAATAAATAATTACTAAATTTTAGTAAGCATGGCCAATCATTAGTAACTCAAAGGTAACTTACATACAACCCCTTGTCCAATATAAAACATTTAAAAGATAAGGTAACTTACATACAACCCTTTGTCCAATAAAAAACATTTAAAAGATAGTAACTCAAAGGTAACTTACATACCCCTTGTCCAATATAAAACATTTAAAAGATAGCCATGAATAATGTCCTTTCATGTTAAAGGAAGAATTTTATTTATAAAAGATAGACATGAATAATGTAGTCTCGTGTTAAAAGATGAAATTTATTTAGCATAATCCAAAGCATGTTTTGCGAAAATGGCTCATGCAAAAAATCTTTGGAATATATTAAAACATTTGCTGTTGTAATTTTAGTAGTATTTATTACGTTGTTGGCAATGAGTTGAGGGGCAAATAGTAAGGTGAAGCTTGTCAATAGAAAATATTAAGTTTTTTTTATATTTTTTTGGCATAGTTTATGTTAAAAATAAATATAATATATTTTATAAATTTGAAATTAAAATATGTTTATTAAAATTGTATTAGATTTACATTTTTATTAAAAAAAAATTGCGAAAACTTTATTAATTAAGTAAATATTATCCAAATAATTTATTTATAAAGTTTTTTTTTACTATTTAAAAGTTTACACTACATTATTTGTTTTTTTAAGATAATTCTAAATTTTATTTAAATTCAAAATACTATACACTAAATAGCCATGATTCACTCTTCAATGCTAAACAAGCTGATAATTTTCAAAAATAATTAAAAATTCAAAAAGTATTTAAACCATTTAGCAACATGAGCCCCAAAAATGTTTAATCACATGCATAAGTGAAACAATTTATATAAGGGAAAACAAATATCAAAATGATCCATGAAATCTTTGGTTTTGGCCTTACATTAAAAAATAAAATCTCTCACAACTAATAACCATTGTAATATACATATTATTATATTAACTAGCATTTGCACCAAGAGGTGCAAAGAAACATCGAGAGGGTAAAAATATTGTCTTTCCACAACTGAACCTTTCTGACTTACCTTGGGAGACTGGAAATTACTTTTTAATAATACTTATATTTGATATTTTACCTCAAGACATTTATGACTAAATAAAATTTCCTTAATGACCTTTTTATGTTTGGATTTATTGACTTTCGGAATAAATTTCAACTTGTTTTCCAACCTGTCTTTCTTGATTGTGATTTTCGATTTCGGAAATCGCGAAGCATAAATGCATTTTTTGGAGGTTTGTCAAAGTTTGTTTTACGCTTTGTGATTTCCAATGTTTGGATCACGAAGTCCTATCATTTTCAAGAAGGAAATGTAACACCGAGAGGGTAAAAATATTGTGTCTTTTCGCAACTGAACCTTTCTGACTTACCCTCGGAGGTTGGAAATTACTTTTTAATAATACTTATTTGAGATTTCACCTCAAGACATTTATGACTAAATAAAATTTCCTTAATGACCTTTTTATGTTTGGATTTATTAACTTTCAGAATAATTTTTAACTTGTTTTCCAACCTGTCTTTCTTGATTGCGATTTCTGATTTCAGAAATCACGAAGCGAAAATGCATTTTTTGGAGGTTTGTTTTACGCTTTGTGATTTCCAATGTTTGGATCACAAAGTCCTATAATTTCCTATAATTTTCAACAAGGAAATGTCCTTTCTCGAATTGTGATTTCCGACATCTGGGTACAAAGGGTTTTATGATAGTTGGATCGCGGAAGTTGACAATATTGCTTTAAGGATTGCAGAAATCGAAAAACTCACAAGTTTGTTGGTCGAATACTTTCTTGCTGATTTGCGGAAAAAATAAAATTTCGGTTTTGTTAAAATCGTTTGGTGTTTCCCCGATTTTCGATTTCCGGCTGTTCGCTTATCAGATATCGGCAATATTGCTTTCGATTTATTATGTATCTACTTTTTTGATGTCCGAGTATCAGAAATCAGAAGTTTTACTTTAGATAAAATTGAAGGTTTCTTTTGGAAACAGGATTTGCCTGCTTTCCTGATTCCTGATTTCCGATATTCCGAATCTCGGAAACCGGAAACACCACACTTTTTTCGATTGAATGTTTGTTTCCCAATTACTGATTCCCGATTCCTCAAATTGAAAATGAAATTAAATTTTGTCAATTTCTCTTTATGCATAAGAAATATACAGTTCAGAGTCTTTTGGCCGTTTGAGTTAGGATTTTGAAGATTCGAATTTACGATTAATTTTTACCATTGTTACTCATATTTTTTCACTCTGCTCAAGGTTTGTTTACAATGCATAACCTTTGTGTCCTAGTATCCGGAGTTGTGACTTTCTGAGTGCTTCCACTTGTAAGTTTTCACCCTCTGAACGTTTTTTCTGGTAAATTTGAACTCACATGGTTTTTATACATGGTTGCTAAAATTCAATTGGAGAAGGCATCTTCCACGACCAGGAATACCAGATCTAAAATGACTCTTTAAGAGTAGAAAAACAAAGATTTGAATGGTGGTGTTTTCACTGACACCAGTGGTTATGTGTCTGATACCTCATATCTAGACTGGTCCAGAATTTATTCTATTTTTTACAGTGATGACTTTTCCTGTGTTGCTCATGACCAACCTGTCTACCTACATATACACAATTCTCATCTCCATCGCGTTGCTGCCATACCCCGATTTATGCCTTACATGGACCCTGTTAAGTGGGCATTGGTCCACGTAGACCCTAAGCACCGAATATTTCATGATATCGATAATGTCCTTATTGCTTCGTTCCATTTAGATGTGTTTGCTAGGGCTTACGCTTTCCCAACCCCCAAGCAGCTTCTCTCGTTGAAATTTTTCGACAAAAGCCATGCCAAATTCAATTATGAAGAAGTGGTGAAATCTTGGTTGGAAGACCCAACACTTGACATCCCCGTTTCACTTCCAGCATATTGAGTTTCTTGGTTCAGAGAACCCTTTTTGTTGTTGGCCACCATGTTTCGCAGGTTATATGGTTTACTGAATTGTTCCTCGTTCAAAGCACAATGGGTCCCTATGGCAAACCATATCTCGCTTACAGGTGATTCCTTCAACTGGGCGCGAATTCTGTCATGCAATTTGCGGGAGGAAATTGAAAAATATGAGAAAACCACCGACAACCGTAAACCATCTTTCTACATGTCAAGGTTCGTAATGGATGCATTATGTGGGTCTACTTATTTCCCGGCCCTAAATTGGAATTGGACCAACAAATATCCAGCGGTTCATATATATTGTGCTGATATGTGGGACGACAATTTCATCCCTCGCGTTTATGAACTCTGTGACCTATTTCTCGAGTCAATGTACTTCAAAATTTTCGAAGTTGATGCTCTTGCATTCTCTAAAAGTGCTAGGGAATTCATTTCAATGTTTGGCGATTGGTATATAGGAGAAAATTTCTCTTACATAAGGATTTGGGGTAGTAATATAGTCCACTTGCTTCCAAGAATAGTTCCAGACCGAATGGTGCTTCATGAATTCACCTATCAGACTGTCATTGATGGGGTTTTACCCAAGTTGACCAAACATAAGAAGAAGGGTTGGCCAAAATTTCCTATGAATCTTGGAAAAATAATGCATGACCCAATGGCATATTTGGATAATCTCTTTGCTCATAACCACGTGAAATCTCAAGACATTCATGAAAACGATCCCAATGATTCCATGTTCTGAGGAGATACCAATTTTATGCAGGCAATCGAGAAAATTACTGATCCAGAGACCAAGTCCCATCTATACTAGTATCAAAAGGATATTAAGACAAGAACTCTTCGAGAAATAAGATATAAACTAAAAATAAAACTATATCTTGAAAAGGAGAAGACAGAACAAGAAGCGAGAGAACATACAACAAGTTATGTTGCTGCTCTTGTTGCTCAACCCAAGGACAAAGTAAAATGTGTCCTTAAAGGCTCATCCAGCCCCTCTATTACCACAATGGAAGATACATTGCAGAAAGGGGCAGAAATCAAAAGAAATTTTGAAACTCAGGCAGAGATAGCTGAAGTTCAGACTAAAAGACAGAATATTGAAGCAAGTTCTGAACTGGCTCAACTGGTAGAAGCACCCACAAAAGAAAATCTCATGCCTTCAATCTCAATTGGAAATAAAGAGCAGACACTTGTCCAATATGCTTCTGCACAAAAGGCAATCTCTTTATCTTAAGATCAGATTGATATTGATGATACAGATGTGGAAGAAGACCCTGAGGCTGTTATAACTACCCTTCTGTCATCCATGCCCATTATGCAGAGCTTTCCCAGTATGTTAGGTTCATCATCTTCCCAGCATTCTTTTTTCGAGGTAAATTTTTCATGAATAATGGGAGCCACTAGTAATATGCCCACCTTTTTAGTTAATTCACCTATTGATACTTCTCCTACATCCCCAATTCCCTAGCTGTTTCAGGAGGACATTACTTCAGCCTCTATGAATATTTCTCAAAAGGAAGATTTTCCTATGTACGATTCTTTTACATCACTCACCTTTACCTCTGCTTCTATTCCTATGGATATTGCCCCCCTCAGCATAGACATTCCTTTAAACCAAAGCCAAACTGATTCCTTGGTTACCATCCACCACCAGACCATTTCATCATCAGAAGTGATGGCATATTTTGGAGAAGATGCAGTGGTATCCATCGGAAAATATTATTGGAGTAAAAAGGATAAAGCTGTGGTTAAAAGGGGAGCCAAGAAAGCCAGAGAAGGCTCAGGCAAACATGTGCCTGCGCTTGGTCAGGTCGTTTGGAAGGCATACACAAGTGATATTCAACAAGGGGCAGTGGACACAATAGCTGCCATGGGAGTTTTCGTTGGAGCTAATTTTAACTCAATTTCACAATTAAGTTTGGTCCTTGGTGAAAAAGATAAGGAACTGCAGAAGGCCAAACAGGACTTAGTAGAAGCAGAAAAGAGGCATGAACAAGAAATCGACCAGTTGAAACAAGAACATGAAGATAGAGTGCAACAATGGAAAAACAAAGCTGAACAACTCAAGCACCAGCTTAAGAATGCAGATGTTCTGAATCAACAACAAGCAGAGCAAATTGCTCTTGTCAATCAACAGCTGAAAGATGCTCATCTAGCCTCAAAAGCCTAGTCTTTTCTGGATCTGACACCTAAGTATTTCAAACAAGTACTCTGAAAGTACACCAAGAGTTTCGAGAGGATGTGATAGATTTGTATACTTGTTTTGAGGAGATGCAAGGGTTGTATGACAATTTTAGAAAGCATCCTGAAACTGTTCAGGATCACCATGGTCGGATGAGAAGAGCATCCACTGCTATAGAGCAAGTAACAAGTTCACAAAATCATTTTAAGGAAAGACTTGATGGCTTGCCAATCTTAGACAAGTTATAGGTCAAAACAACTGAATTTGCCATTGAGACATGGGAGGGTATCTGCGATTCAGATGAAGCTTTAATCAATGCAGGAAAAATGGTTTGTGAACAGAGGTGGTCAGATTCAAAGAATTTGCTAATCTATTTGAGTTTTCATGTTCTGGATCTTATCAATGAGGCACATTTGCGTAAACTTCATTTGGAACAAGTGGAAAAGTAGTTTGCTGATTCCAAAGAGTTTATCCAACAAATCAGTCAGGTGACGGTGTAAGAAATCGAGAAATGGATCGAAGCTCTCCATGCTTCGATAGCTCGGATACAACTGTTCATCAAAGAATGGAAGAAAATGAGAGAGGATGAGATTTCCTCCCAAATTTGCAAGACCGAAATTTAGTTGAGGAATACTCAATTTAGGAAGTCGATGACATTATGGAGCTAATGCCAAGTGGTGTTCCACCCTTGTGAAAACCTAGAAACTATTTAATTGTGCAGTTCCATGTTTTGGGATATTTTATTTTCTCGTAAGTTTGTAATCTTATTTAAAGAGAGATAGACATTGTGTTATATGGACTGCCTTGTACTTGCAATTTGTGTGTCTTTAACACTTTGGATATTGTTCTTTGCAATTTTATTTGTTAAGTTGCTCTAAAGTAAGTTGAAAGAAGTAATATTGATTTGCATGTTTGCACATTAATTGGTTGTTTTATTTCATCTGTTATATCTTGCAATAGTTCTATCTTGAAATCATTACTCATTGTGTTTAAGTGTCCTTATACAGTTAGTTAGTAGTCATTTATTTTTCAATCTTTTTCAGTTTATTTAAAGTGAAAAGTGGAAGTCGACAAGAAAGAAATTTAAAATCTGGAATCTGACATTTCGGATTCTGGAAATCATATGTTTTCCAATAAGGAACACCCTATGTTCCGATTTTTTATTCGCCTATTTCCGATTTCCAACATTTCGGATTCTGGAAATTGTATGTTCACCTTTTCAGTTAACCTTACACGTGTCAGAATGTCTCGGTTTCCGATATCCGAAAATATCACGAATCGGAATCTGGAAGCCAACAACTTATTTCAACAAAAATTTGAGTATCCAGTTTTCGATATCCAAATATCGGGAATCGAAAATCGTGGATAACCCAAATAACCCTAACAAAAACTGGAATTTCCGGTTCCTGATACCTGATTTCGGAAACTGAAAATAAATATTATAAAATAAAAATATTCATAATATATATAATGTGTTTTTAATTTGTTTATATATATTGGAAATTATATGATTTTATTTTATTTAGAGAAATGAGTTAAAAAGTCATTTAATATTTTTATCATTTTAAAGAATAATAATTTTTAATTTATATAGTAAATTTTTAAGAAACAATTTTTTGTAATTATATTGGATTTATATTTTTCTTGAGCATGGTATATGAAGTTCATAGATGGAAGAATAACAATTATTTCCAATTCCTTGATTTTTGATTTCTGACATTTTGGATTCCTGAAATTATATGTTCACATTTTTAGTTAACCTTACACGTTTCGGAATGTCTCAGTTTTCGATATCCGAAATATCACAAATCAGAATTGGGAAGCCAATGAATTATTTCAACAAAAACCTGAGTATCCGGTTCCGATATTCGAATTATCGGTCATCGGAAATCATGGATACCCCAAATAACCCTAACAAAAACTGGAATTTCCCGTTCCCGATACCCGATTTCGGAAATCAGGTATCGTGTTTTGGAAATCGGAAATAATTATTATAAAATAAAAATATTCATAATATATGTAATGTGTTTTTAATTTGTTTGTGTATATTGGAAATTATCTAATTTTTTTTATTTAGAGAAATGAATTAAAAAGTCATTTAAAATTTAATTTTAGAGAATAATAATTTTTAATTTATACAGTAAATTTGTAAGAAACATTTTTTTCTAATTGTATTGGATTGATATTTTTCTTGATCATGGTATATGAATAATAACACTTAATTCTATTAATAAATATTAAGTTTAACCCCGGATGCGGATGATGAGAGTCAAATTGGCAAGGATGGAATAGACAGGGATATTGTGGCAGAACCACATTGTACTTGTCATCCCATCACATTGCCACCTATCCTGCACTCATTACGCATTAATGAAGCTGGTATTGCTATCCAGGCTGGCCAAGTTGGTCATCAGTTGAGTTTTAATGCTAGGATTACAATTGATTCGGTAGTCACGTCCATCATGAAGAGTGGTGCCTCCACTGCTACAACACGGTCATGATTAAATTTTCTGGTTATTACATCCCGTGATCCGGCAGGGACCCAAGAAGGTGACATGGAGTTGATTGTTTAAATAGACATTTTGAAATAGGAGTTTATTCTATTTGTTTGTATTATTTCTGCGTAAATTCTTTCTCTGCCAAATTTATAACAATGTTTGTATGGACGCGATAGTTGGTATGGCTAATCCTCTTTGTACCCTTCCATTTCGTCCGAGACAACATTATTTAGTCCCTGTCGAAAAATCTCTTTTAGCACGTATCGAATTCAATGGAGGACACCGTTGCTATTCAGCTAAGGCACGATTTGACTCGACGGTCATTTTGTTATATGGTTACAGTTCAATTTCGCTTGGTAAGGGACTAGTGGAAGTTGTACAACAATATTTTCTTCCCATTAATGGCTGGTGTGCCTCTTGTTGGTTTTAACGTGGTCATGAATATTTCTCCCTCATTTCGTTGAGCTATTTCTTGGCTAACTGCTCGGGTCTTGGGGCACTCTTGTTCTTCCTAGATTTTGTTGCAAAAACCGTTATGTCTGCCTTTGCTAGGTTTTTTTCTGCACCTGAACCAGCATCATACTATGTCCAAGAAGCGTGGCATGTCTCGTCGTGTTTCGAGTGGTCATGGTCGTGCGCAACGAGGGGCGTGTGACAAAGGTAGATGGTTATAACAATCAGATTTCTTCGCAAGTTAAGTCCATAATAGATGACTGGGAAACCAGGATGGTAAACGAGAACCTTGCTCATGATATTGATGGTGGCTGCGCCAACCACTATTGGATCATCAAAAACATGATGGGCTCCCTCATGGAGGAAATGCTAGCCAGATGGAACCATACTAAGTTGGCAATTTCACAGGCTATGTCCAAAATGGTGGAATTAGATATGGTCATCACCCACCGAAATGTCATGGCCATCTGGAAAAAAATAGCCTTGGGACTTGACTCCTCAGGTGATGGAGGTAGCAGCAGTGTCTCTATGGCTCCATCTGGTTCAATGAATGTCGACCCAACTCCTTCCATACCTGCTGCATCTACAGTGCCAGTTCTGATTCCGACTACGATTAGCCAGCTTTCCATACGAGCTCGTGAATTTGATGCTTCTGTAGGGAAAGAGGCTGTTATGCTGCTGAATCCCAATCTACCATCTTCAGACGAGGAACTATTTGGGCCTTGTCCTATCATTAAGGGAACACATGACACGCAGGACCCAACTGTCACTACTAGCGGTGCTAACCCATGAGCTTGTTTTTGTTTCATTTTTGTCTATTTCGCTTCCTTTTGTTTACTTCTAAGTTTCTGCTGGGTTTTAGTTTTCAAGGCCTCTTCATAAACATTCCTTAATAGTAATTTTGTACGTAGCCCCCCATATATCACATGGGTTATTGTGGCTCTTTTGATTAACTTTGTAATTTTGTTTAAACTTTACTTAGATAGCAGGCTCCATTTTCTGTATGGTTTTTATGCTCTTTACTGCCAATGTTATGGATTTATTAGACCACTATTTTCACTGGTCCAGAATTCTCGATATTCTGTAATTTTCTGTATAGTTGATTGATAGCAATGCAGACTTACAAAAAAAAATGAAGTTTAAAGATCTAATATATCTAAATATATTATTTCTCTAATGACAGAAATATATATTATTTAGATATATATTATATATTTAGATATATTTATATATTATTTATCTAAATATATATCTAATGCATTAAATGTGTTGATTTATATACTGATTTTCCATTACAAGCTTGACATATGAAATGTTCATTGAAAAAATGTATTTATTTAATTTACATACTACTTTACTACAACTCATGAATGGTTATTTGATTCATAGGATAGTTTTGTAACTTTATTTAATTGGAAAATGAGTTTTTCGAGTTTGATCGAGTTTTGTTTGTATTTTTACTATTATTTTGTTAGACATTTAGAAATAGTAGTCTCGCCCCTCATTAGATTTTGAGTTTTCATAATGATGTCTATTTTTTATTTTTATTAATATGTGTTAGTGATTCTAAGCACCTTTATTATATCCATAACTATATATAGTATAAAGAGTGGTGTCCCACACTGAATTAAATAAATTTAAACACAGTTCTTTAAAAAAGTCTTAAACTTATTTATGGAAAATGTGAAAGGGTTTAAACTGTTTAGGCTAAACATTTTTAAATGAAAAATTACAACTGCATTTGAAAAAAGTATGCCAATTCACGTCAATTGGCATATTGGCATATTTCCTAATTAAGAAATATGTAATGTATTAGAGAAAGATGTTAAGAGACTAGCGAAAAGTTGAAATTAAAGCGCGCAACTGAAACTTTAGAAATATAAAGTCTAGGAAAGTTTAGATTTGGTGTTTAAGGCTTTTGCATTCCACTCAGCGAAAAGAGGAAATGAGAATGAAAAAATTGAACTAAAAACGTATCCAAATTGCGCATTTTGCATGTCGTTCTTCGGAAAGTGGACAAAAATAAATTTGCGAAGAAGAACATTAAATGCGAACATGTAAATTCCAATTTCCAATTTACGCTTTGCAATTTATTCAAAGCAAAAAGCGGAAGTCGACAAGAATCTGCATTCTTCATCATCATAGACATGATTCAAACTATCGATTGATGATATACAGACCTGATGATTTGGGCTTTTAGTTTTCAAATTCATACCGATATAAATGATGTAAGGATTTAGAGTTATCTGAATTTGAACGAAACGAAAGCAGTGGAACATGACAAAAAAACCTTATAACTCTTTCTATTTCCATCGATAGCCAAAAAACATTATAACTCTTTCTATTGCCATCAATAGCCAAAAAACATACATTTACACAAAAATCAAGCCCTCCCATTTCTGGGAAAATAGGGTTGCAAATCAGACTGGCAGTCTCCCTCGAAAGGAAACAAGACTGAACCAAAATGATTTGGAGTTTTTCACAAGTTTCAGAAAAGATTCTTAAATGAAAACATAAAAGGTAACAATTAACTGTAGTAGTTTTTTAAAACAGAGAAAGAGTAAAACAAAGACCGAGAGAATAACATGGTTAATCAAATAATTGGTCATGAGGCTTGAGCTTGATTCCCAGTCTCCTGGCGAATTCAAGCTGATTGTCTAAAATGATCTGCATGATGAGCCTAACTTTGTCTTGCTAAAGAAGAATTTGGCCATGGTGCTCATCGTTTTCCACTAAAGTTTTTTCTAGAATAAACTTCTGCCACCATTGCAGCTCCAAGGATTTTTGATACAGAGAGAGCCTTCCTCTGGAAGTGCCATGATCGTGGAGTAAATCCTTAAATTGATTTTTTATCTCTCCAGGACGGAAGCAAATGCCTTCCAACTGTGCATGTCTCTCTGCATTCTAGATGTTGGCTTGCACTGACTGAGGAATCTCTCTTTGATAACGTTTGCTCTTTTCCACAATCTTTTTGTGGAAATGGAGGGGCGGATTCATAGGCTTTGGCTTTCTATCCCCTAAAGGGGAAGAATCAAAGTGGAAGTTTTTACGACAAGGCATAATAATAGGCGAGACAGATATCATCAAGAGCCGAAAAAAGCAACTTAATCAAGAAGCTGATCTCTAATGCTATAAACAAATAGCATAAACATAACATTTCCATTATATTATAATATCACATTGGATTATTTCATTTAAAAACCTCACTACTAAACTGTCATTATATATAAATATATGAAGAACAATATTTATATATCTGACGATGCTGCTGGAAATAAAGGTTTAAGATAAATGAAAATGGACGATATAGATCGCATCCTAGATTTTAAATATTTGTTGTTTGGAGCGCATGATAATGATGATCTCTTAATGATTAAGCAACATAATATTAGTATAGGGTTTATACACAGTATGGTACGGAAGCAGGGGTACTAAAAAAAAAGAAATATCCATACCATCATAAGAAGGGATCGATGAGGTGACAAATGTCAAGTCCACACAGTATGAGATAGCTTGAGACTGATAACAAGTGAGGGCGACAATCACTTCTGCGATTAATATGACGACATTATAGCAGAAAGAGGTGGCGTTATGATGACGTTATGATAACAAGTGAGGGTGACAGTCACTTCTGTGATTAATATGATGACATTATAGCAGAAAGGGGTGACGTTATGATGACGTTATGATATTTTAGTACGTTTAAGTGACCTTTCACGTCCTGCAAGAGATGAGGGAATTATATACAGATCGCATTAATCCCAAGTTATAGATATATACTACATCATGAAAATCCCGAACTTATAATAACATTTCATAAGATTTAGTCAATAAATAGAGCCTCCTACTGAGGAAAATATCACTTGGACCTCATTTATGGTTTTTTATGTGCACAAAAACTGGACTCGTGAGCGTAATTATGTCCCCTCTCATGGTTGCTGAAGAAAAAATTCCCAACATGGTGATATCAAAGGCCGGAATGGGAGGAGATGGGAAGATAAGTTGGGAGTCCTACTGTCAATGCAGGGGCTATAGTTTCTGGAGTGACATGGGATTGGTGAATGAGAATGTTGCCAATTCTGATCCAGAGAAACAAGTAAGTGGGCTGCAGCCAATTGCAGATATGAGAAAATATGCAAAATCTATTTGCACCTAAACAAATAATTTAATGTTGCTACATTGTTGCAACTTATCCAACATTTTGAGCACCTTTGTTGCCTTTTCCATTTCCTTCCATTTCTCTAGTCGTTGCGAATTACATAAGGTATCATTATTTGTTTACCCTTCTTCTCAATTGTATTCCATCATCACGAGTAACGAAAGTGTAGCAGGTTTATTCTCGAGGGTTCGAGATATGGTAGTATGTTATATCCTTTCTAAGCTCCCTATTAAACAGGCTATCAAATGCTCTATTATTTCTCACATATGGAGATTTCTCTACACCCAAATTCCCCAACTCACCATATTTCCCCCACGCCTCCTTTTGGATGATGATGAGGAGGAGGAGGTCGAAGGAGGAGGTTAGGTTCAAGTGTTTCAGAGTTAATTCGCTTGTAAATGCAAGCCTGGAGAATATAATCTCCAACATTCTGCTAAAGCATTCTTCAGACCTGGAATCTTTTCACCTTTACGACGATTGCAAATTTAGCTACCAAAACATATGGAAACGGGTGAGGATTGTAGTGCAGAAGAATGTCCAACACATCACTCTGGACAACTACAATTTGGAATACAAAGGAACAGGCAATTTCACATTTTGTCATTTCATCTCTTGTTTGCTACCTTGCTTGTATTATGAAAATATTGATTATTGAGGCATTTTGTTCTTTTTAGCTTTTCCAACATTGTCATTGTGTATAAAGAACTTTTGTCTAACATCAGTCTCCAAAATTATAATTTTTAATTCTTGAAGAGAAATTATAACTTTATAGTTCTAGGAAGGGCTAGAACCCTTTGGAAGGGGCGAGAAGGGTTCAAATTTGAACGTTGTATAGGAGGCAGGGGTTCATTTTCTTGTGATTGACGCATTCAATTAATTGTATATCCATCTGATAGTTTATTTCCTATTGAAGTTATTGATGAAGAAGTGTCCTCAAACACATAATTTTATTAATAAGGAAAAACATAATTACAACATACTCACAAGACTCTCTTAACCTCTCAAAGAAGACTAGCATCCTTTGTCAATCACATCGATGTTGAGAAGGCTAACACCCTTTGTCAATCCAACATCAGTTCATCATGGCTCTGATACCAAATGATGAAAAAGTGTCCTCAGACACATAATTTTATGAATAAGGAAAAATAGAATTACAACATAGTCACAAGACTCTCTTAACCTCTCATAGAGAAGAGAGCTTGTTTATATAGCTCAAACCTATACTAAGAAGTAGGATGACAACCAATCATATAATAATATGAACATGATAGGTGTCATTTACAGTGAAACAATCCTATTCAAAGTCTACTTGCACATTAAACTAAATTATTCTTTTAATAAAATACTAGAAAATACCTAGACTATAAAACTTAGGATTAAGAGGTCTAACAGTTATCACATATGCATGAAATATATTATGATGTCTCACTTCGATTTTCTTTTGCAAAAGTTCATGAATATACAGAGTAAGCTAGGAGGTTGTTCATTTGAGTTGTAGACATTACTGTGTAAATATATTAACCATATTGTGGATCGTATAGATGCTTCATGCACATGTTTTTGCGAAAACTATGCTTTCATTTTCAAAATTACAACATAAACATCTTCTAAACATCTACTGAAGATTTTTATTTTTTTACGGCCACCAAAAATTTTGTTTACAAGATTTGACATAGAAAGAACTCCAATGTTAAGATTTCAAACAAAACTTTCGAATTCCAATGCTACTGTCATGAAATTCTAGGACTAGGATATATAATTTTCAGGATTATCAAGAAAGAGACCACCGTTTCTCTCCGGCACTAAAACATTGTCAAAATTCCTAAAACTTGTATTTGGTATTTGATAAATTGATTATCAATCTATTGAATATATATATATATATATATATATATATATATATATATATATATATATATATATGTATGTATGTATGTATGTATGTATGTATGTATGTATGTATGTATGTATGTATACATATACATATACATATACCAAAATAATATATACCCACAAATCTGAATACACACACACACACACAAATCTGAAATATATATTTCATATATATTTTCTGATATATGAAATATCAGGAATCGGAATCGGGAAGCCAACAAATTATTTCAACAAAAAACGTGAATCTCCGGTTTTCGATATCCGAAATATTGAAAATCGAAAATCGCGGATACGCAAAATAACCTTAACAAAAACTGGAATTTCTGGTTTTCGATATGTGATTTCGGAAATCGGGTATCGTGTTTCAGAAATAAAAAATTCAAAATGTGAATTCTTTTTTATTATTATTTAAATTTCATTTAAGGAAATAAGAGTTGATCTAACATTTTTATACGTTAATTATTTCCTGATATACTGTCCTACTTAATAACTTTCATAGTGAGTGTCTTAGTTTCATGAGACAGTTTTGTCTAAAACACAATTATTTCAAAATTTCTTGGATGTTTCATGAAACAAAAGCAGATCTCTTACATCAAAAAGTTATCAAATAAAAACAATACATTTATGGAGAAAACAATGAGAATATTCAACCACAATTTGCTTTTAAAGAGATTGAAGCAAGTAAGCTTTCCTCTTGTTTCCTATGTTGGACAAATGTGAAGGCGTGAAAGAGATGTAACTCTTGATATTGCAGTGAATGTAAGCTCTTGTCTATCAGTGTTTCCAATATCTATTGTAACATTTTCTAGGGTCATACCTTGGGATTTATGAATTGTTAAACCCCATGTCAGACGAAGTGGTAGTTGCCTATGGGATGCCCTTGTTATAGGAGATATTGGAACATAAGTAGGATTCAAAGCATCCCATAAGGGTCCTTTGTAATAGAGGAATTCTAAACCAACAAAAGATGGTAAGCTAGGAGGTTGTTCATTGGAGTTGTAGACAATATCAATGACAATGTAAAAATGCTTGAAACTTGTATTCTGTATTCTATAAATTGATTATCAATTTATCGAACATATATATATATATATATCAAATACCAAATACCAAATACCAAAATAATATATACCTACAAATCCGAATACATACATACATATATATATATATATATATATATATATATATATATATATACACACCGAAGGACATATGTTTCCGGTTTCCGATATCCAAAATATTGGGAATCGGATTCGGGAAGCCGTCAAATTATTTGAACAAAAACTTGAGTCTCCGGAAGTTCGATATCTGAAATATCGAAAATCGTCGAAACGCCAAATACCCTTAACAAAAAGTCGAATATCCGGTTTTCGATATCCGATTTCAGAAATTGGGTATTGTGTTTCGGAAATCGAAAATCTGAAATGCGAAATTTTGTTTTGATTTTTATTTAAAGTTCATTTAAGGAAATAAGAGTTAATCTAATTTTTTTATAAGTTAATTATTTCCTGATATATAATAACTGTCCTACTTAATAGCTTTCACAGTGAGTGTCTCAGTTTCCTAAGACAATTTAGTCTAAAACACAATTATTTCAAAATTTTCATGGATGTTTTTTGAAACAAAAGCAGATCTTTTACATCAACAAGTGATCAAATAGAAACAATACATTTATAGAGAAAACAATGAGAAGCTTCAACCACAATTTGCTTTTAAAGTCTTTGAAGCAAGTAAGATTTTCTCTTGTTTCCTATGTTGGACAAATGGATTGTCTTGCATTCGAGAGTATTTGGTAAAAGAGAAAGGTGGAGAAATGCGAAGGCCTGCAAGAGATGTAACTCTTGATATTACAGTGAATGTAAGCCCTTGTCTATCAGTGTTTCCAATATTTATTGTAACATTTTGTAGGGTCATACCTTGGGATTTATGAATTGTTAAACCCCGTGCCATACGAAGTGGTAGTTTCCTACGGGATCTCCTTGTTATAGGAGATATTGAAACATAAGTAGGATTCAAAGCATCCCATAAGGGTCCTTTGTAATAGAGGAATTCGACAACAACAAAAGATGGTGAGCTAGGAGGTTGTTCATTGGAGTTGTAGACAATGACAATGACTTTTCCAAGTGAGTCGTTAACAAGTCTTGCTTGAACCCATAAATTTACAGTTAACTTGACTTGTTGACCAATAGCAAGAAGTCAAGGATGATTTTAAGAACCCCCCCTAGATTTATATGTATAAAAAATGGGCGAATCTCTCCGATATATAGGAAATTTGAAGGCGAATTTATCAATAATATAATATGTATATATAAAATTTTTGTTGAATCTTTCATTTCATTATATAATGTTGTAAAATTCTAGTGAATCTTTCATTTTATTATATAATGTTGTAAAATCTTGGCGAATCTTTCATTTTATTATATAATGTTGTAAAATCTTGGTGAATCTTTCACTAAGTTATAAGATATTGTAAAATCTTGGCGAATATTTAACTTCATTATAAAAAATTGTAAAAACTGGCAAATCTTTCACTGATTTATAGAATATTGTCAAATAGAGGAACAACAACATTAATCAAATAACATGAATCACATCCTCAACAACAAAACATGGAGACTCATAAGTAACAACTGGAAGGTGTGAGTGAAACACAACTGCACTGACTAAATTTAGGGCAAGTGGGGACTCCACTTGTTATCTCATCCCTTAATGGTCCAGTGGACATGTGGGGACTTGAATATTGACAAACTGATAAACTGATAGAATCATACATTATGCTTGATCTTGGCCTCCACTAGACAATTATGGTCATGGAGGCTAATACAATTATGCATTGTAATTATGCCAATTGATTATTGCATTAATTGAATATTGGTCTTGTGACAATAGGTATCCTACGATCAATGCATAGGAACCTAGTGCATAGACCATTTTTCTCTTCTCTTAGCTATGTAGAGCTCGTTTATTTTTTTTAATAACGATAAGTATTTACAAAGAAAATATACAATTAGCGTAAAAGAATCGAAAAACTGAAGACAATTAACTCATGCAACTAAAAGTTAATAAAATAATCTTTTCTCAAACCCTAAAACCAACCTTGATTCAAGCTACAACAAAGGGTTAAATCAAGCATCAAATGAGAACTAGAAGCATTAAAAGGACTTAACACAATATTTAACCAAAATACACACAAACTTCAAAAATCGACAAAATGCTTCAAACAAAAGCAATAAATAAACCATAAAAAATTGTCGAGATATTCGTGCTAAACACCAACATGGTTTCATGTACTTGAATGAGCCCATTGTTGCTTAGCGAAAGTGTTGTCAAATTAGTTATTTATCATTTAATGTTAGGAAACTATCTATGTGAATAGATAGCTCCTAGGCCTAGCTTTCTCAAATTCCAGCATCATTTCCTGTCACATACAAGAAAGAGACAATGTAAGAGATAAATATCAAACCATTAATCTTAAAATAAGCTGTATGAAGGTAATGTAGCTCAAATCATCAATGTTACAACAAACAAGTACAATGTATAATCTATTTTTACTTAAAACACAACATCAAATTCATATACATTGATCACCACTGACGAGCAAGGGTACATGGAACACCTAGACCAAAATAAGACTCAAGAAGTTTAATAGTATTAGGCTTTAGAACATGGTTCTCTTGTAAGTAAAATTTAGTCATTCAAGTCTGTCCTTGAGTAGTATCTTAGTAATACTCAATCCTGCCATTGACCTTCTTCTATTCAAATTTAAATTCAGATATTTTGTGTAGATCCCATTATAAATTACTCTCCCCATGAGGATCACCTCATCATCTTTCTCATGTAAATCCAAAGTAAAAAACAAATACCTTCAATTTTGTCTCCAGTCTGTCCCAAATGATATCTTCACTGCAATTAATGCATCAATGATCCAATTGCCGGGTACATCAATGATCCAATTGCCTGACGATATGTCGTGGCATCGATCGAATATGGTGAATCTTCACACAGTAGCTTCAATTTCGATTCCATAGGTGTGGCTATCTCCCTACAGTCCAACATTCTGAATCTCTTCAGAATATCCATTGCATACTTTCCTTAACCAAGGTCAGTCAAGGAAACTCCTTTTGATAAATCCATCTCTAGCTCCTTTCTTGCTTCTTTAAATTCTTTCTTGTTTTTCATTTTTATGATCTCCATCTCCCTCGATTGAGGTGGAGTGTGTGTTAACAGTGGCTCCATAAGGGGAGAACATGCTCCTGCGGGATGTTGAGATCCCAATAGTCTTCAATGATGCTTTTCTCTGAAAAATCAATCACTCTTGTTAGTATCATATCCCTAAGGCTGGATAAGGTCTCCGATGCACAAAAATTGACCTTAGGAGACACATGTTGGGATTGTGATTGATGCATAAGCTTGCCTAAATCCCGACAAAGACATACCCTTACTTTGCCTAGAGAGGTACTTGTACTAACACAAAAAAAATACCAGGCCTTATCCAGACTTTGACCTAAGAGAAATGTGTCCCAACTCTGATTTTACTCTGTGAATCAATAAGATTCATGCATGCCCAATTTGCAGAATGACAAAAGAATCCAGCCTATGACAAAAGCAAGATAAACCATCCTCCCAAATTTGGCACTGCTCATGTGAATGCGGAACAACGTATTAAGAATGAAACGACTTGCAAAAATTGTAAAATGGAAGATATAATTAAAATCAATGTAATGAAGAAAATTCTTAGTAAAAATAAAAACAGAACTCGTAATTTTCTTTTTCTCTTCCTTTTTTTTTTCTTCTCTTTTTTGTGGCCCTTTAGGGCTATTACTGAAAGTAATACTTTAGTAATTGTGCATTCACTCGAAGATGTTTTTCTTCTCCATCCATATTAGTCAAATGCAAATTGTTCTTCCCTACTTTTGCACTTTATTTGGGAAGGGCCCAACCAGAGGATGTTGAATTTACCATGTTTCCCTGGTTTCTCCCTTTTCTTGTCCCACAAAAGGACCATATCTCTGACTTGAAACACTAGATTCTTGAGCTTCTTGTCGAAGGCATGCTTGGTTTTATTCTAGTAGTTAGTGAGGTGATCGTAAGCATGCCTATGGTTCTCATCCAACTGAACAAAATCATCGACATGGGCTTGTAATTCCTCTAAATTAGTAGCAAACTGCTATAACAATTTATACACTGACAATCTCAAGTTGATAGGTAACACTACATCCAAACCATAAACCAACTCGAAGGGGCTCTTTCCAGTAGCACATTTTTTGGTAATGTGATTAGCCCATAAGGCATACTTTAGTGTGTTGTCCCATCTCCTCTTGTTGTCCTCGATAATCATCTTAATGATACATAATAAGTTCTTATTGCTCGATTCAACAAGGAAATTTCCCTGTGGATAGTAATGAGACGAATGTGAGAGCACAATTCCATATCATGCACATAAATCAATCAACTCTATAGATTTGAACACACTAGCATTATCTATAGTTATTTTTGTTGGTACCCCAAACCCGATCACCAAATCATTACAACAAAACCTTATGATTAGCGTCTCTTTTAGCTTCCTTTTTAGCGTCCACTATCACTTTTAGTGTATTTTTCATCATTTTTTGGACAAAGTGGACGCTTTTCCACGGGATGGCGCTTTTAATGGCGTTTTTGCGTCTCTTTTTAAAAATTGGCGCTATTTTGGACGATAATTAGCATCTCAATTAGCGTCCCAATTAGCATCCCAATTAGAGTCCCAAATAATGTCCCAATTAGCATCCCAATTAGCGTCTCTTTTTAAAAGTTGGTGCTATTTTGGACACTAATTAGCATCCCAATTAACGTCCCAATTAGCGTCCCAATTAACATCCCAATTAACGTTCCAAGTAGCATCCCAATTAGCATCCCATTTTAAAATTTGGTGCTATTTTGGATGTTAATTAGCATCCCAATTAACGTCCCAATTAGCATTCCAATCAACATCCCAATGAGTGTCCCAATTAGCATCCCAATTATCGTCCATTTTTAAAAGTTTGCGCTATTTTGGACGCTAATTAGCATCCCAATTAACGTCCCAATTTACATCACAATTATCATCCCAATTAGCATCCCAATTAGAATCCCAATTAATGTCCCAATTAGTGTCCACAAAATCATCCCATATAACGCCAAGAATAGCCTCCAAAAAAACGTCCTGAATAACATAGCACCATATATTAATCCTGGGTTAGCAATAGGAATTGCGCCATGAATTTCAACAAGAAAAACATTCAACATAGCGCTAAGTATATATCCAGGAATTGCGCCTAGAAAACATTCAACATAGATCCATGTATAGATCCAGGTATAGCAACTGGAATAATGCCAGAAATTTCAATAGGTTTAGAGCTAGGAATTGTGTTCGAAAAACATCTGACATAACGTTAGATATATCAATGTCAATGTTAATGATCATGATTCATGTGATAGTACTTTTGGATCTTGATTTATCATAGTGGCACCTAAATGATCGTAATCATGGCACTTTTGGATCGTGATTAATCCTAATGAGGGGTAAATTACCTTAATGTCACCTAAATTGCTTTTATGGCATTTTAGTGTCCCCAACAACATTTGATAGACCCTAATGGCATATGATTGTCCCTAACAACATGAAAATGATGCATTATGATAGTTATGAGGGAGCGTATGGATATGATTTGATAAGTATACGAGTATATCATCCATTCTTGTGAGGTAGTATGGCTCCTTGCTCATTATTATCGCAATTATATTGATGATGATTACGACGATGACAATGATGTTGATTTATTGTATGATGATGATGATGATGTGGATGTCAACGATGATTATGCATGTGGTATCAATTTTGGATCCTAATTGATTCTAATGGCACCTAAATGTCTGTAATGACATCTAAATAACCCTATTATCATCAAAATGACTGTAATGACATATAAATGACCTTAACAATTACATGACATGAATCCTAATGTCAATGAGTGATTAAGAACACTAATGGCATGTGCGTGACCATAATGACAATGATAATGATGATTTTGTTGATGATGTACTTGATGTTGATGATGATGATGATAATGAGGATGATGTTGATGTACCATATGGCATTGATGATGATGATGATGACAATGACGATGTCCACGATGATCATGTATGTCATAATACTTATGTATACTGCAGGACTTGAGATATTGGAGTTAATAACAAGTAATAGAGGTTGTGAGGTGTTGACCATAAAAATATTGTTATCCATTGGGTTTTACATTGACTGATATGGCCATTGGGTTTAGTAGCCCCCCCCCCTTACACCCCCCTTGCATAAAGGTAGTACAATACCACCTATCATGGTGCTACCAAAATGTCACCTTACAAGGTTGTTTTGGACACCCCCCCCATCCATACCCTCATTTTTACCAAGAACATCCAAGGCACAAGAAGTGGATATCAATCTTAACACAAAAGCTAACTTTATTTGTACTCTTAAGGACATTTTGGTCTTGGTTTGAAATGGAATGAAGCAACAAGCATTTCAATAATTCTCATAGTGTTACTTTGAAGAAGTGGACCAATTGTTTTTACATCTTTGGCCTTATAAGCGGACATCTCTCAAGGAAAAAAGTAGTTAGTTGCTCAAGTTTTATGGCATTGGTGGATTTTTCGTTAAAGATTCATAATAATTGGTTCAATTTTCAGCGATTCTTTTGAGGTTTGTCAAATTTCTACTGAAGTTTAAAGCAGTTTCGTTTATTATGTGAAATGCCTTTGAACTGACATATTTGAGTATTATTTTGCATTATACATAATGTGAAGCTAGGAGACAGACTTTGATAAAGTTTATCGAATATCTTTGTTGTGCACTATGGAAAAGCTCAGGTCATGGGATGCCTAGTCTTTCAATTGACCCCTATTAGAACTCAATCCTCCATAAACTTAGCCACACGAAATCATTAGAGGTTATTTGGAAAAGATCAGAAGGAATGTTGTATTAAAATTACTGTGAAATGATTGTAAATGAACTAGAGAGCCAAAATTCATTGTAACCTACAAATTGTCGAGAGATAAATATTGACCATCATTATTTGATACTAGATTTTTTTTCTCCTTTAGGTTTTCCTAGGTTAAATTATGTGTTCAATGTATTATATGTTGTGAGATTGCATTATTAATCTAGTTGTTATGTTCGAGTGTATTGTCAAATGAAATTCATTAGATTATAGTGTCATATACAATATGTTATTTCTTTCTCAAGCTCGTTCCCTTGGACACACCGATTGGCCACTCCAAGTCCTTTCATCAAAGTTGAAGGAAGATGAAAGGTGTAGAAATAAGAGTTGTTATCCAAAGTTATAATCTCAAGCAAAGTTTCTAATGAGTGTTGCTACTATTATGCATTGTGGTTTCAGCCTACAATCAACCCGTAGAGTTGTCCATATTTTGATAGGACAATACTTGTGTCTTCATTACATAACTAGCCCATTGAATTGTTAGTTCATTACAACCTTCGTTGTAATCAGATACATACTCATTGTAAGAAAATACATAAGAGTGGCTCAGAAGTCCAATCAAAGTATGGGTTACCTTCTTGACTAGTTAAAAGGAAATGCCATCCTCTTCTTGAACTGATCATGAGGTATGTGACTTGCGAAGGGCGTTTTTCTCAGATACATTATTATTATCTTATGTTATTGCTGATTTTCAAGGGGCAAGCACTCAATATGCCTTTTTATCTTATCAATAGCTTGCAAACGATGGTGTATTCGTTTTAGAACAATGCAACTAATAGATATAGTAGTTTATTTCATCACGGTTTGTTTAAGATTCTCATCCACCATAGGTTGTCTAGGCTTGGGGATAATTGGGACTCCTTTATCTCCCGTAATAACTTCGGGGTTAATAAAAAAATGGCCTTAGTGTAGGCCAAAAAACAGATGTAAACGTAGAATTGTCGTTCCTTTTAAACCTAATGAGGAATTGGAATTTTTTTTATTTTTACTGGCGTTAATTGGAAATTTGAAAGGATCACTACCCCTCCAACAAGTCCAATCTAGTAAACGAAGTGGTTCCCTCTCTCATAAACACACAAAAACCTGAAAATGATTTGCAACCAACTGCCCAAAATACATGCTAGGACAGGTTGAGCGACTTAATGGTTTAGTGCTTGAGCAATGGGTGACGACATGAAGCTATTTCTAATTTCAGATATGACCTTTCTTCTGTATTGGGAGTTGATTTTGTTTCAATATGAAATTTTTAGCAGCTCAGTAGTCAGCCCCATACAACAAATTGGAAAACAGTCCCATGCGGATAAGGTGGTGTGGGAGTGGGGCCACATACGCTTTTCTAGGTTAGCATGGTGGTTAAATATCTCTGCATTGTGCATGAGTATTAGTGGTAAATTTTATGTCTCAATACCTTCAATTCCAACCTTTACCTATGGAATTGAAGACATAGTAACCCTTTCCTACCAAATGATTGCATATGCCTTCGAAGATAAGGGGCTTCCAATTCCTTTGAACCCATCCATCGATTTCCTTGGGGGAGGGTCAGAGGCCAGTAAACTAACCAATAAGTCTCCAATCTACAATGTTCATTCCTGTCCGGCAAGGGCATTTTGCAGGAAGATTGACCGAGGGTATGCTGTCTAATTTCCTGATAAATTTTTGTTGATTCGACCTGATATTCCTCTTACTGCATGCGGCTACTAGGCTCTTGAAAGCAGCGAGCTTAGGGGGAGGGGAAGGAGCACCCCCTCTGGTGGCCATGAATGCTGGAAACACGCAGACCTAAATTGAGGAGGCATCGCGTGGGCTCAGGAGCAACAGACTCCGAAGAAGAAAAAAATATAATGAGATTGTTCATACATAAAATTTTAATAAACATATATTTTTATAAAAATAAAATAATAAGTATCATCATTTATAGGAAAGTTGCTAATTTTTAGCAATAGTCTAAATGTTAGAGGTTTTCTATTTTTACGGTTTTTTTTCTAGTTTGTTTTTAACATAATATAGTAGAAATTTTAGATTAATTATTGAAAAATCATATAATAATGGTTAAACTTACATAATTTTGGTGTCCCTTTTGTATATGAAGATGCCAAATCCATTTATGCATTTGGAAACATGATTTGGACACTTGAAAATTCAGATTTTGTTAAAAAAAAACTAATTCCAATAAAAAATCACCAAAAAATACATAACCTCTAACAAATAGACTAATCCAATTTTTTTTATCCATAAAATATAAAAAATTACAAAAAAATATACAAACTACAAGACTCAAAAACTGGTAACACCTTTTACCAACACAACTTTAACTATTCATTCAACAATCTCCATATATTCTATCTAAAATATATATTAATTTCTTATTAAAATACAATTATTTACGAGCTTAAAAAAATTGATATTAAATAGTGAATGAATATGAAATATTAATGTGTAAATTTTTAAAGTTTTATAAACATTGAATTATCCAACATTTTATTAATGACTTTTTTGTTAAAATTATGAATGACAAGTGATAATTTATTTGTAAAAATCGTTTTTTTTTCAACGACACATGATGAAAACATCCATATAGTAATCGATTTCTTTGTTAATTTTTGAAATCTATTTTGTTAAATTTTCACCTTTTTCATTAGTTTTAAAAATAGAAAAAACTACAACTTTAAAAGGAATAGATAAAAGCGTCTACGGTCGGTCGGGATTAAACTCCCTAACGGGAGAGTAGTTGGTCTTCCATTCTTCATTCTTTAGCTTTCGATTATTACTGCCACAGATACAAAGGTCAAAACCTGGGGCCAACATATGCTATCATGAGCCCATTCCTCCATTTGCCAAGGAGCCACGAAAATATTGCCACTGTGAAATATTAATCGATGATTTAACAGGTACCCAATTGTTACAAGGCATTGATACTATTGTGGCATCAGGGCCAAGGAAAATTAATGTGAAATATTAATCGATGATTTAACAGGTACCCAATTGTTACGAGGCATTGATACTATTGTGGTGTCAGGGCCAGGGAAAATTAATGGTGTTATGGAAAAGGAGGAGCGGGCAGGTATAATTCTTGTATATGGTATGCCAGACATGAATAATAATAAGGGTTACATTTGCTGTTGCCATCAGGGTTTTACGACATTGCACTAGCTAAAAGATGAGGAGGAAAAACAACTGCCTGCAGACAATGGAGGCTCAGAGATATTCTGCTCTCCAAGGTTAAGGTATATCCGGCATGGCGCTCTGTCAAAACCCCAAATTTTCCGAAAAATTTAAAATTTTTTAAAAGCATATAATTTTCATAATCACAGTAAACTAATTATTTAATTAGTTATATGTTACCAAAATCATTAACTGAATTATCTATTGGTTTTGTTTAGTGATAGAACAGTTCATTTCAGTTTACTGACTTTGTTTCTCTTTGCGACCACAAGGTGAGACTGTCATGCAAAACTGGGCTTGCTTAGCTTTCGAGCTAATGCAGAAAGTTTTCCTGTTCTTACAGACTACATGTAAGAGGTTCTGGTGCTGCTTGTCGCAATTCTAAAGTATTTAAATACAAGTTCGTCGCAAAAGAAAATCTCAGTAAGAAAATAAATGTTAAACAATTTCCAACGCTTGTTGAGGTACATTTAATAACTGGCCTTCTTTCTAGTAGAAGTAATTTATGGTTCTTGATAATTACAGAACTATTCCATATCTATTATAGTTGTGATGTATAAAAATGTCTTACTGATTCTTTACAATAGAGTAAGAGTAACAGAGTTATAAAATCTATCGTATGATTTCATTTGTATACAATTTCATTACATAGTAAATGTAAACTGATAAGGGGTTTATGTATTACTGTTTCCATTTTCAAACTTTGAAGTTTAAATAAGTTTACAAATTCACTTCAAGCTGCTTTTTAAGAAAACTATACTAATGTTGACGCATAGAGTTTTTATTCACTCATCAACTGTTCTCAAGCATAACTGGAGCTTATCTTTAGTAATATATATATCTTACTGAAACAGGTTTTATCCTATCCCCTTTATGTTTATAAACAGGACATGTTCTTAAGGGACTACAATTCGTAAAAGAATGCATCTCTTAATTTGTTATATGGCCTATCTATTTTATTATGGTGAAACTTTTAGATAATAAAAATGTGGCCTAGCCTTGTCAGGTCATAAATTATGATTAAGGATATTACCTTAAGCAAGAGCTATCACCACATAGTAGTTACTACTTTCTTTTTGTATCTTTTTACCAAGCGTTACTATTTTAACCAATATAAACAAGCCATTGAGGTTATTATGAACAATAGGACCAATGTCATAGTTTTTACTCTAATATCCTCCTTTATGATCTTCCAAATATACTTTTATGTTAAGACAAAATTTGATTGAACTTAATATTTCATAAAGCTTAAGACAAGGTATAAGGTGGGAATTAAGAGGCCTAAGAATGGACCATGTTCACGATCAAATTATAGCTTAGTCCTTATTTTATGGTTCTATAAACTTTATAGAGGAATTGCCTCTTTTCCAAACATTTATAAGCTATGGTTAATATTACTTACCTAGCAAGAAAGGTTATGATTATAACCATGCCATAACAATCGTAGGTTTAAACTTGTCAAGTTGTATGAATACCATATATTACGAAGTATTGGTCGTAATGGTCTCCACGACCTTAATGATTGCAAGGTTTAAGTTTTTAAAGTAATATTTTTTATGTTCTTTCATGCAGCGTAGGAATGATATGCTGACTTTGTAGCAATGCTAAGAGTAACCTTGATGTATAAAATGATTGGAATCATTTCTTGGTGGAACGTCCTCCGAACTATACGAATCCACCCATCGCGAGTAAATTTATTTGTTGGTAACGTGGCATTACCATGGCCATGCATTATGTAGTTATAAGAGCAGTAGTCAAACCCTAACTTACCATTCCCTCCTTCACCTTCGGGCTCCTGTTGCTCTGCGATGGTGCTGGTGCACCCTTGCTGCGCCGCTCCTCTGAAATAGTATCCTCCAGCTTGTTATCTTCTTGTGGCTCGTTCTATCACATTTTAGTAGTGTCATCCCATGTTTTGCTGTTGGTCATCCATTAACTGTTCTTCCCTCGGGTTTTCTTTGTCATACTAGCTCAAATCCGAACCCTTGACTGAGATATACTCCTTCCTCAGTGAGAGTCGAAGTCTTGTCCTTCTGCATTGCGGTTGCCGTATGTTAATCCTCTTCTCCCTGCCTGCAGTAGGGTTTCCTCCTCATGTTGATGGTTGTTTTATTTCTGCTGGTGGTCGCGCCTCAAAGAAAAGATTAGGTGAGTAGACTGTAAGTCCTTCCTTCAATTTTTACTGTTTGTTTTAAAAACATAAATATTTATTCCAGTTTTCAAGTTTCTAACAACTGTTCTCTTCGTGGTTACAGGTCTTGGCCCTCCCTTCTGCACGGATCCTGGTACAAGGTTGAGCAGCAGTTACAAAATCCCGGTAAACCTGGTTAAACCATGGCACTTTCTCTTTGTGGGGTTCTTTTGGAACTTTTGAGGGTTGGCGCGTTGAGGCCTGTAACCCTTGCGGCTTCAGTTTGTCTTATTAAACTGTTTGATACTTGGGGTAGTTGAAGAGGCCCCTACGCTGTGCTAGGGTGCTCCGGCTTCGGCCGTGATTGCATATGTTAGTTTCCTTTTTGTGTTTAAGTGCTGTGTAAGAAGTGAAATGAGGTAGAGGGAAATTATGCCATGCTCTTAAATACTTGAAGGGGTCGAGGGCTTTGAAGAGTTGTTCGACTTTTTGATTACCCTTACTATGTAATACATGAGGCCGTGAGCCTGTCTTGAAAAAGGGTTTACAACCCACAATTTCTTACTTCTGTTGTAATTTTGAACTTACAGGGTTTTCACCCTAAGTCCACGATATAAGTTATTGATACTGTTTTTCTTTTCTATATTTCTTTGTTTATATTACAGCACTGAAATTTATATGTTTATTTATGTTATAATTATAATATTTGAGGCTCGGCAGTAAGAAAATATTTACAGCATTTACCTTTGATTTGTAATATACCTCTCTAAATTATGAGGTTGTAGTTAGGTTGTATAATTTTTGCTTAAGCTCGATAAGTTGAGCATTTCGTCATTCTGTTGATTAATGGCCGTGCGTTTATATACTTGATTTATTTTCATAATAATTTCATAAGTTATTATTAGGGTTTTTCCTGTACATTATTTTTATATTCAGTTTGTTTAATAAACGCTGTCAATGTCATTATATAATTTTACTAAAAGAATAAAATAAAACACTTAATGTCCTTTGTGGAGTACTTAAGTAACTAACAGTTACTTCTTTTTCTTTTAGGTGTAGAAGTTATAATTTTATTTCATGTTACTGAAATAAAAAAAATGATACTGTTTCTATAGTTAGTATATAATCTGTATGCTTAGTCCATGCAACCTATATGATAGAAATAATATATTAAAAGAATACTGTCTTACCTGTAAGCACTATGGCTTCTGTATTACTTTTACTCAGTTTAGTTTATTTAAAAGAATTGTAAATGTTATTATAGAATTGTTACCCTTATTCTATGTTTATTCATAATCGTAAATAAACTAGTAATTTATTATTATATTATTATACTTACTGTACTAATTATTTTACAGGAGTTCTCTGTATACTAAATTGTCTTAATTATGTTACAGGTTAATATTTAGAAAATTAGAAGAAAAGAACTCAGTACTGTAATTGTTAACAACTTAAAAGTATAGAATGGCATTTGTGGAATTTATTTATGCTTAACTAAATAAAACCCAATAAATGAAATACATAGATTTCTAACCATAAGTAAAGTCTGAAATTCAATAAATCACCTGTAGAAACAAACAATCATTCTAGCTAATCTTCCTTTCTATTTTGTTTATTATACAAGCAATAGTTAAATCTGGAAAGAAGTACACTGTGAAGCATCTTTATCCAATTTAATCCTACTCTAGTTAACTATTATGTTCTTCCTTTGAATTCCCAATAAGCAATGAGATTACTGATAGTAACTACTGTCAGTAAATAATACAACTTCTTCCCTGTTTCTACTAAGCTAACAGTCTAATTCAGGTTTTAACACTACTACTGGTATAAAAGATATTTCTTCTGTCAATCAAATAAAATAAATATTCTATAATTTCTATTAACATTCTTTTCTGCATTTTCATCACCCCGTCTTTATTTATAAATTCCACCCCTGCGCTGGAGTACGGTCTGGTCCCTCCAAATGAGGAAAAACACAGGGGGGTTTTTGTTATTCATAAAAAATTCTGTTACTAAACAATTTAAAAACAATTTCATTACTAAACCATCTAAATATTTACATCATCAGCTACAAACATGACATTCAATCATACCCAGATATATAAACAAAAACAAAAGATTTATAGATGGCAGAACCTGATTCTTGAACTTGGACAACAATAGCAATGGGAGGTCGTTTCTCCCTACTAACTCCTGGAGAGCGCTTAAACAACGACTCCTTAGGACCCCCGAGCTTGCTCTGGTCTCCCTGGCTGGAACTAGGTGCAACAATGGTCAAATACCAATCTTCAGACTCAGTATCAATCCTGAACTTATCAGTAAGTTCTCCCAGCTTACAAGCTGTAACAGACCAAGTTACTGCAGAATTCCTCTCAGAGCACTTCCCTTACTATTTTCCCTTTTTCTCCAATGAATTTCCTGAATAGCATTCCACCTGAATGATTCTTCTCTGGAAAATATCTGAGAAACCTCAGCTCTATTCATTGGGTACTTTTAAAAGATTGCCTAGGTCTTTTTGGGTTAGTTGTCATTTATTGAGCCATCTGCTCTGATCCCACTTTCTTGGGGGATCATGACCCCAAATGTAGGGAAGTTGCCACCTGCAACATAGGAAGTGTTTGAGGATGTTGCCACTTGTCTTTTGCCCTCCACCTAGTTCCATCCACCAGTTTGACCAGTAACCTCTTATTAATAGCTCTCCCATGCTGTTGTCTCCACTTTTTATTTATTAATAATAAAATATTCAGAATTACATTCCACTTCTTTTGACTCTGTTGAGTCATCAGTTCCTACTTAGCATTAAATTTAACATAATGTCTTAGGAAATCAAATTAAAACAATTAACATTATTTTACAAAATTGGGGTATGTGACATGCTCTAAGGTACGTCAGTCTATTTTTTATCCCCATTTGTTTGCCCTTATTTGACGTATGATGTTGCTGTTATTTGCATTTGCCACATCAAATTATATACTTCTTGTGCCCTATTTTAATACTCAATTGTCATCGAAGGGTTTGTGTGAATTTTTATAGATTTTCATAGGGTTTCATTTCCATTGCACGGATTGCAATGGCTATCGGCATCTTTTTTGATTGCCCAATATGTGTCGATATGTATTCTTAATCCTAGAATTGCAAAACCTGGTTGCTACACGGGGATTCTCTGAAACCCTGTAGGAGAAATCAAACCCTATATCAAATATTAGTGTTTAAACCCAAGCGATGGATGCAAGTTTTTTTTTGTGTGTGTGTGTTTAAACCCCAGCAATGGATGCAATTTTGTGTTTAAACCCAAGCGATGCCATGCAAGTTTGTGTTTTTAGGTGGGAATTGCTTCTGTCTAGCTCCAAGAAGATTACAATTGGCCTGAATTCGTCAGGCCCACAAGCGGCCTATTTTTATCAATACGATGGCCCTTAAAAATTTGAATCAGTAATTACAAATTTACAACTATTTTTCATTTGGCTAAGTGCATACTCTTATGTCAAAATCACCCAGGACTTGCACTTGGAATTTGGAATTTAACTTGACGAGTAGACTGATATTCCATTGCTGAACTACGACCTCATCCGCGAGGATATGCAATCGCTGCGTTCATTTGTGACCATGAGATTAGTTTCATTGGATTTTTTATTTCTAGGCATTTCCTGCAGCCAAAGAAAAATGAAAACGTTGATACTTTTACAAAAATGACTGAAAAAATAAATCATGAGGTAGTTTAGGTAAGTATATAGAAAATAAACTGGCAATTGCCCAAGAAGTTGCAATAAAACGCCGATAAGTCTGTTGTTGAAGGTCATAGGTTCAAAACAGATGGGGGGTAGGGTTTCTCATTAGCCCGTTGTGACAAGGCTCTAGGGGTAGGTGATCCTTGGGATAGAGGCTCACCCCAGTGGGCTTCGGGATGTGTTTTCCCTTGCTAAATCACAAGTTACTGGTATATGTGGCTTGCGGGCTGTTGGATATACTCTTGGGAAGTTGTAGACTTGGTGGTGTACCTTGTGGAACTTTAAAATTAAGAACTTCAAGATTCTAAATATATAACAAATTGTAGCATCAGACAGTATACTTAAAAAATGTAGAAAAATAAAAATATATTCTAAGTATGTCCACGGGCAATGCTAAGGGTGTGTGGACTAAGATAATATTTGAAACTTCATATTTCAAGTGAGAAGCATGTCTATAATATTTCAAGTGGAGTGTTTTTCGACACATGTCACTGGTATTTAACCTTGCAGCAGGTAGCAATCCTCTCTTTTAGCTTAACCAAACCCTTGTAATCTCTTAGTCTCACTACTATGTATTGTTAGTAGGCACTGATTTGTGGAACCACCCCACCTCCTACAACTTTATGGAAGAGCTAAGGTAAATTTGAATTGATGGCTAATGACATTTCTAAACAGCTTTAGCTTAGCTTCAAGATCAGGATGTATATCTCTTCATGGTTATCGCTACCTTGGGTTATGGTAGCTTTACTCTTTCTCGTTTATAGTTAATGATTCATTTTCACAACATCAAACTAATCACATTGATTACTTTTATTTCAAAGAAAATACAACCATATCTAACATTCAAACAAAGGTTATTGCATTCAAGAACAAGGTAACAGTTTAAGGTTTAATAAAATCTTAAAATAAAATTATGAATTAACTTTAGTAGAGAGACAATTAAAAAATATTAAGCATGACTAATGGATAACCATAATGCATCATATACAATTTGGAAATTGAGCCTCAGTTGGGCTTCTTGTATTTGTATTTGGATACACAAGCAATGTATATCAAGAAGTTCAAAAGGCTAACAAAAGATAAAACCCAAAAGGAGTAGTCTAGATGGCCTTCATTGATATTGTCATGTATCCATCTAGGTTTTCCTCCTTTAGTGGTGACAGAAGTGACAATGGTAACAATTAACGTGCTCAAATAGCTTCCTAATGTTGTTGTAAGAAGAGAAAGAACAATGCACAAGCTACACATTGCATTGAGTGACTAATCGTAGAAAAACCCAAGTTTCCCTAGAAGGAAAAGTATTTATGAAGCACTAATTAAGAATTACTGGGGAATTTTCCAAAAATTCTCATAAAAACTTGTGTGGTTGTATCATTGGCCAAATCAAGAAGTCTAACAATATCCAAGTGCTTGATTTCAACCAAGGTAGATGTTGTCATAGACATTATTGATATCACCATCCCAACACCCATCCATTGTAGCTCAGTAAACCCCCTACTACAGATAACCTTTAAATAATTTCTTACTGGACAAAGAAAAAAAATTAGTTGTTTTTTTACCCACCCAAATGGAAGTTTTCGTTCGCAAGCTCTCCCTCCCTGGTTTTGGCATGCTGATGAAGACTAAGCAAAAGGAGAAGGCAGATGATGTTTGGGGTTGTATAGAGTGGGAGTCCTCATTAAGAGTGCAATATATGAGAGCGAGCACTAGTGGAGTGGAAATATAGGAGAGGGAAATGAAGTGGAAATCTAGGTCAAAATTACTTGTAGAAACATGGAAAAAGCCTTGGTTTCAAAGAGAAAATGATTCACCAATTGAGGAAATATGATGGCATTCAAAGCTACAAACGTGTGTTTAATCTAGCCTTTACTAAATGTGAAAATACATGAAAATATTCGAGTGGGTTTGAATGTTCTTTTTTTTCTCTCGATGTCGAGTGTGATGTGTAGGTGTGGGGGTATTTCAATAACTAAAGCAACAAAAGGAAATTGTGTTGGTTGCTAAATCATGATAATGGATATGCACAATGCTATGTTCTATATCAAAGAACCACATAGACAAAGAATAAGCCTCAGCATTAGCTTCTCTTATCAAACATACATCAAGGCAAACAAAGCTACAAATGTGGCTTTGATCTTGTTTACTCTATGAACAATATAAAAAAATTACTCTAGAAGTTTGAAAAATTTCCTTCATCTTCTTTGTATTTCGAAGTGTAATGTATCTGCGTGGTGGTCTTTTATTAACTAAAGTTTCAGAATGAATCAATGATTGTTGTCTAAGTCGAATATCCATGATGTTTTCTATGGTCCACTGAAGATTACTCAAGAAATGAGGAACCTTCTAATACAAGGAAAGATCATGAACAATCTTCCCTAACTGAGACAGTATGAAGCTGCCCATAGAACATGGCTTTAGACTTTCCTATACTATGTTCTCGTCTCAATAAATGAATTTTAAGATGAAAGTATTGTTTCTTTTATGATCCATGAATCTGAATGTATAAAATGTTGCAGGATCAAAAGTTTTGCACTCAATCTATGCTTCTCATCAAAAGTGTATAATAAGACTAAGAATAGATCCTGAGTTCAATTGTTTTTTTGTTTTCATCAGAATAGCAAGCCAAAGAAAGCTGAGGCATTTAGATCAATCTGCCTCTGTCTTCTTTTTCACAAATTCATTTTGAGTAGTGGAGACTAATTGCTAGATCCTCTTCTACCTTGTATCCTATGTTAATTATGTGTATTTCATTATCAAAATAATGATCCAAAGAATGCTAAGGCATGGAGACCAATCAGTTTTTATGCTAAGAAATTCATGATGAGTGGTGTTGACTAATGGAACTAAGAGCATCATCTACAGCAAGAAACCGGTTGTCGAACAGGTTGACCCTGAGAACCGGAATCGGACAAAAACTGGGAAACAAACCGGACCAAAAAACCAGTTAAGCAAAAATACATTAAATATTCACATTTTCAATATATATAGATATATTCATGTGCATCCATGTGAATTCATTAGGCGACCAGTGCCTAATGAAGTCCAAAAAGGTGAATGAAAGAGTTGTGTGATTTGTAGAATTATCGATGATGGAAACAACAAGAACACATATGCAATTAGTTGATCAAGCACAAGCTTATATTATAGCCCAAAATGTAAGTACGATAGCACATGCAACAATAAGATAGATAATTATGACAGCATAAATCCAAGTACAACATATATGTATTCAGTCATCACAGCTCATTCAGTATTTATAGCAACATTTGACAATGAACAACAGTATACACAATGGTATCAGTTATGTGTCAAAACCTGATTTCTTATGCATGTATACGGTCTAATTCATATCAGCGATAAGATATTAGTTAAGCATTCATTTTGGATAAGGAAGAACCGTGAACATTCAATCAAAAGCACTCAACCATACTGTGTGTGGGACTATGTGCATTTAATAAGTGCAGTAGTATGTATTCAGTCATCTACTCAAGCACTTACAACAACGTTAAAGAGTCAGTGTTATAAGGGACAATATCATTCACTAACATAGTATAATCATCATCATTATTCTAGCATGCAACCATAGGTTTCAGACTTTAATTAGTATCGTTTGCACCAGCAGTAAATCAGTATAGCAGTGATTTTTTGGGATTTTAGGTTTTTGTCTAAACCGAACGGTTTCTTATGGAACTGTCGGTTTGAAGAAAATAGACCGGTTTTTTGTCTGAGCCAAAAACGGTTTGAAGTCGGGATTTGAACCGGTCTTGCCTGTAAACCGGTCCGGTTTTGATAACATTGATTATCGCTGGAAAATGATAAGTATTGTAGACAATCACATTAAAAATAAGTGTTGCAGTTTCCAAAGCAACTTTCAAATCAACAATTTCCATGACCTCCCCTAATACTTGCTTTATTTCTGGTGAATTACTCAGAATCCCCGAAAAGTATAGTTTATACAGCCAAAAAGTTAACTATGTTGGCCTTAACACAATAAGTCATTTTCTACCTTCCAATCTTCTAGCTTTTCCTTTGAAGACTATTGCCACAAAAATACTAAAATTGCCATCTTTCATATCAAGTTTGAGTTCCTTTTTCTGGGATATGTAATCACCTAGCATATATGCTAACTAAAATTATCTTCGAACCTAATTCTATATGATAAGATCCTAGTATATACTCATTCCACATTTCGAGTGGAAGGTATCCTAATATTATAGTGCTCGAAAGGTCACCTCTGCAACATTTGGGGCCTGGGGTATTAACACCACCTTTTCTTAAGAAAGGGGATTGACATATTTTATTTTCCAGATTAAAATGTTTTCATTCAATAGGAGTAAATTTCTAGTTTCAAACAAGATTGAGGACATGTTAAGCATGCAATATTTGAATTCGAGAATAATAATCTTCACTTTCAGTCGAGAAGCATGATTACTTTTATTAATATTATTACGTACAATAAATATTTCCTGAGGCATGGCCTAGACAAGGAGCCATTAAATGGCTTTTGCTAAAGGTCATGGCTGAGCATTGTGCTCCAAATTCCAGACAGATAATGGATGATGAAAAATGAAAGCCAGGAGGCAAACATCCTCAAAAATAAAAACCATCTGAAAATGAAAAAGAATGGCATGAACCACATCTTTCAGAAAAGAATGATGGCATTTTTGCTGCCATTTAATCTAAAGAACGTCACTCTTGAGAACAATCTTGTGAAAAGAGTGATAACCTTCAATATGTGGAAGAGAGAAGGCTAGGTGAATAGGGGATGTGTTATGGTATTTCTCTGGAACAACACAGGTGATCTTCCAAAAATCTTAAGTAGAGTCACCTGATAGGAGCAACTTGTAAGCTCTTCTCCCTCAACTCCACCACTGGTACATACATTAGGAGCTCCTCACTGAGAAGGTTGTAAATTCCCTTTGGATTCTTATCATTGGAAAAATCAGCACCTTCTTTAGGACAGACTGTTTCTAAAATCTTTCTCAAACTTTCAAGTTTCAACTCAATATTACCCAAATTTTCCATCTCTGTTAAGTATGATTTGCCAGTGTCATCTGGCTCTTTGATTTGTGGAGTGGACTCGCTACATTCTACCTTAAGTCTTCTGGTATTTGCAGAAATAATAGGAGCAACTGATTCTTTTAAACGGTTCATTTTTTTCTTCTTCAAAGACATATAGCGAGCATTTTTGAACCACATATGCACCTGGAAAAGATAATCAAGATTATAAATACAAATATAATTAAAGAAGCAACACAAAAAACATATTTATAGAGACTGGCTGCTATCAGTACGAATAAATAGAAATTCTAAGTAGAAAATTTTGAGTGTCCTATAGAAATGCCAAATCGTCAACTGACACGCCGATACGGTAGATCCGATCCAACTGCTTTGATAATACCAGTTTGTAGGGCATTGAAGGTAACTCATTCTCAGCAAATACTTAACGTAACCTCTATTACATAGACCCAAAAAGTTATCAATGACCCAATATTAACCACACAGATACCCAATCATATAATCGAAGATATTCCATCAACTGAATATACAATATTTTGGTTGAAAAGCAGAAGTTCTACATCAATTTTTGAGAATACAAATCCTATGACACAATGGAAGAAAAGAAAGAGAAAAAGAAATTCCAAAATTAAAAAGAGAAGAAAGTTAGATTAGTACCTCAACTGCATTGGCAGGCAGTCTGCTCATAGTTCTTTTACTTTCATTTCTGGAAGATATAGATAAGGGTGTTTTAATGGTTTTTTCTCATATGCTAATTCCTTTTTGTATTTCTCGATTTATTTTCTACTCTAGTAGCAGATGTAAGGGATGCAGATTCAACTTTTTTTTCTTTTGTTATTTTTTTCTTTGGCCCTACAACACCTTCTCCCATGAGATTAGTTTCATTGGATTGTTCATTTCTAGGCATTTCCTGCAGCCAAAGAAAAATGCAAACATTGGTACTTCTACAAAACTGACTGAAAAAAAATCACGAGGTAGTTTAGGTCAGTATATAGAAAATAAACAAGATTATTAGTCTTTCATTTGGTGTCAATACTAGTGGAGCATCTATGTAGTATGTAGTATGAGCATCAAAAAGTCTGTGGAAGGTGGTTTTGAGGCTGTTCTTGTTTGAATCTAGCCCTTATAGTGATTCACCATTAGTCACCTATCCTTCACATGCTTCAGATTTTCACTGCATTTAGTAGTCGTGCTGTAAATTTGGTATTTCCTGCAAGCAGGGAGGGGGCCCAAGTATGGACCAAACTGAGGTCAATGCTCATAAATTATAATGCATCTTCCATTGAGGAGCATGGCGTCACCAAAAATGGCATGGAATTTTTTGCTCAAAGTGTGTCATGAGGTTATAACTCTAATTCTGTTTCTGACCTGTTTGTTTGAATTTCTGCTTTTCAATGCAATGGAGGTTGCTTGACTCCTCTGCATCTCAACTCATCTAGGATGGGGAACAGGAATTTTGTTTCTATTCAAAATAAAAAGACGTCTCCTGTGAGGAAAAGCATGCGCTATGTTCTTGGTGTAAAAAGCTCTGTATATTTTAGCTCCTTGGCCCTCTATAGTAAGATAAGCCAGCATCTCAACTCAACTAGGAGGCAGGATAGGAATAATGTTCCCATTCAAATCAAAAGATGTCTTGTGCGAGGAAATGCATGCGCCATGTTCTTTGTGTGAATTGTTCTGTACATTTTATCTCCTTGGACATGTTGTCATCAACAATATTCATCGTGTTAGCATATGTACCTGTAGCATAGATAATCGACAATATAGAAGAATATCAGCTTTAATCACTTGAGTACATAATTTTTTTGCGTGTTTTCCTAGCTCCATAGTTATAAGGCTTACCAACAGAAATGCATAAGATTCAAATGCCATTTCTTGATGACGTAGGATCCCTGTTCAAGCTGCCAATCAGGAGGACATTTCCAGCATTATTCCCTAGTTTTGACCCTAACGATGTATTCAATGATGATCCACTACGAATGCATGACATTTCTGTGGAGAATAGGAATATCTTCCCCAACTTGCTCTCTGCATACTACATTGTATGCAATAACTCTTACTAAAGCATTTACAAGTATTTTGTGTAGTTCATGTCGTGGGAATATGCCGACAAGGGAAAGCTTGTAAATGAATGAAGCTCAATCTACTTCTCAACCCTGGAAGCAAAAACACGATTGCAGTATCATTGTTTCCAAACACAAGAAGTAAGGATACTACCAAACGAAAGCTAACCCAATTTCATAGCTTCATCGTGCATCCATTAAAATGCTTCAAACAGCACCTCTGACACAACATCATGTTTGTTATATTCTAAAAAAGATAATATCCAAACACATGGCATCCATACACTTCACCCTGCGCTTGACATAATGGTATACAACAATATTATTAATATGAGGATTTCATTGAATTTTTTGAACACATGGGGATGGAATTGTTTGCCTGACTGTGAGAACTTCTGCATACATTTAGAACACTGATAATGATAGGTTCCTTTGGCTTCATGCCCGGCTCATGCATTTGGTACAAGAGTTTCAGTGCCTCTTTACTATACCCGTGTCTTAAATTTCCTAAAATTATCACAATCTAGGGCACTGTGTTTCGGTTGGGCATGCTGTCAAACACATATTGTGCTTGAACCAAATTCCCACACTTAGCATACAGGTCAATAAGGGCACTTCCTACAAATACGTCCGATTCAAATTGGGATTTGTTAATGGAACCATGGATCTGCTTTCCCTGCTCCAGAGCTTCTAGGCCTGCACATGCTCTAAGCACGCTTGTATAGGTAAATTGATTTTGTTTCACTCCTTCGCGTCTCATTTGCTAAAAAAGTACTAGGGCCTCCTCATTAAAACCCTGTTGAAAACATCCCGCAGTCATTGCAGTCCACGAAACAACATCCTGTATGGGAATCCCTGCATATGCCAGATCCCCACACTTTCCATATAAGCCAACAAGAGTACTCTACAAATGTATATTTGGCGTATATTCATTCTTTATAATCCTGGCATGAACCTGTTTTCCATGTTTCAAGGATTCAAGTAGAACACATGCCCTAAGAACACTAACAAGGGTAAAGTTGTTAGCTTTTATGCCTGCTCTTTGCATTTGCCGAAAGAGTGCTATAGCCTCCACACGATACCCATTTTGTGCATACCTGCAATCATTGCAGTCCATAGAACATTATTCTGTTTGTGCATTCCCTCAAACACTCGCCGCGCATCCAATACACAGCCACACTTGACATACATATCAATAAGGGCACTACCCACATAAGCATCCGACATGAATTTGGTTCGAATGATGGCAACATGAACCTGCTTCCCTCCTCTTAGGGTACTCACCTTAGCACATGATTTCAGCACACTCGCAACAGTGAACTGATTGGTTTCCACTCCTTGGCATTGCATTTGACAAAAAGGTATTAAGGCGTCCTCACCATGACCCTGCTTGGTACACGTTGCAATCATTGCAGTCCACAAAACAACATCTCGTTTGACCATTCTGTCAAACACTTGGAATGCATCCACAATTCTTCCACATTTCCCATATAGATCAACGAGGACACTCTCCAAATACAAATTTGATACACAACCGCTTTTAATAATCAACCCATGAGTTTGTCTTCCAAACTCCAGAGCTTCTACCTCAATCATAGCCTTGACTACGCTGACAAATGTAAACCCATTAAGCTTCACACCTTCACAATGCATTTGATAAAAGAGCTTCAAAGCCTCCTTTGCAAGCCCATTCTGTGTATAGCCTGCAATAGTTGTTGTCCAAGACACTATACTTCTTTGGGACATTTTGTTAAACACTTGGCGTGCATCCAATAATCTCCCACACTTTATATACATAGTGAGAATAATGTTACTCAGAAAGACAGCAGGCTTGAAACCTGTTTTGAACATATGGGAATGGACGTGCTGGGATTCTGGCCATGCTTTCACATCAATACAAGTCTGTAAGAGAGAAACATACATAGTTGTGTCCACCCACATGCCCGGCTGCTCTATGAAATGTAAAATCTCTAGCGCCTCCTTCAATAAACCCACCTTGATTATTGTGTTCACGTCCTTTTTATTTAGTTTTTTTCCAAATCCTCCATTAACGGCATTATTGGTAAGATACAAGTTATTTTTCAAGGTTCAGTTCTTATTCTCCATCATTCTTATTTTGAGTTTCACTTCCTAAGATAGAGAAGAAAGTCACAATGTAAGACTAATATCAGCACTGGTTGTAGCACTAGGTGCGCACTGGTGAAAATATTAGTCATTGCACCATTAGGATCATCAATTGCTTCCAAATTCGCTTGTGTTGTTGCATTTGCATTCAGTAATTTAATTGTTGATGGATACTATGAATTAAGCCCACGGTACCATGGGAACATACAGAAGTCCAAAATCTTTCTTCATGTATTGCACCACATCCATAGCTTTTTTTGCTTCATGGGAAGCTACAAGAATATATGACACAAGTTCTCATCGGCTCTGTGTTTTGGTACTAGGGCTCCTATACTAACATTGCACTTGCATAATGTTGAAGAGGATATAAGATAATTGCAATATTAAGTGTGGAAATGTATGTATCATGTTTTCTCATGAAAGCAACACCATCAGAATTAGAGTTGCAAATTCTCACCTACCCCATGTGTCTTTTTCCATTTTTCTTGCCTATGTACTTCCCTTTTAATATCATGTTTCTTGGCAAAAGTCTCATAATGCATTTGATTAGATGTATCTTTTTGGATTTTCAACATTTCCTCTGACTCATCAGTTGCTTCTTGGATTTTATAATTTTTTGTAAACTGTACTTTATCAGCAGAATCCTTTAAGCTTTCATCAATACATAATATGGATTTCCCATCATCAATCTCTGGCATAAATTCCTCTTTCTCTGTACCTTTAAAATAGAGCAAAAAATAAAACTTCAAAGCAATAATAAATTAAAGAAAGAGCACACATCCTGAAGTTTGGCAAAACTGAATAGTCTCATATCTTTATAACAACACACACAATACAAAACTTTCTATAATCTAATCCGATCTTTTCTTACTACAGTTCACATGGCTCTAACTACTTTACATTCCTAGGCTCCTATCCTCACTAATCATGCGCACTTGATCTACTAAAATGGCTTCCTAAGTTTTATTTCAGTATATAGATGTGCCCAATGCTAATGTGGCACTGGTGATGTGTCAATGCTGACATCGTGAATGTACACAAAATGTTTTTAACATCCACAATATATTCAGACTCAGTGCTGCTTATTATGCTTGTGTGGATGAGCCTGATAATTGGAAAAGGGATGTTGGTTAGTCTTTGAGATCAGCTTACATATATGTTTTCCTAAGCTTTTGTTTTAGTCCGACTCTTTTATTGAGAGATGAAATTATTACAGAAGGAAGGTATTCTTTATTGATCTTATTGTAAAAGCTTAAAACTTAAAATTTTATTGTTTGGTGAGCTCGAAGACATCAGATTGCAAATGTTTTTTTTATTATAAGTGTGTTCAGGAGACTATAGAACTTTAAGATGATTTATCAGTTATTGCACTTTTGAATTTTTGTAGACTCTAGAGATGCTTGAGAAGAAAGAAAAAGTCTTGTAAAAGAAGATTCAATCAAAGGTTGAGAAGGCAAAGGACTTCACTGAGCAAAGAACAAAAAAGGTATTTTGAGCACTCTCATTGAACACTTTATGATTTAAAAACCAAGAATATGTAATTTTATCTATTTGCTTGTTTTCCTTGTAATAATGAGCACGGTCACGGCAAAGCATGGACATATATTCTTCCTCATACATCCATTTTGAATCTATGTGATCCTTGTCTCCACATGCAATTACATATCCACATGTGGCACATCCTCATAAGATATGGACCATTTTGCATAATTTTTGAAACGGTTTTCACGTCTTAAAGCTTGCTTACTTTATGCTTGGGTGAAGCTTGACTGTGCTAAAATTTGTCTATTATTATTTATCATAGTAAAAAATGCATTGATATTCAAGGATTATTGTATTTAGTTTACCATTCATAATAGATTTTAGTTTCCTTTGCCTTTTTATATATGGGCATAAATCTCTTCTCTTACAAGCATCTATCTTTATCCAATTTCAATAGTTATGTAATGTCTATGCATGGATTTTATAATGATTTCTAAAAGATGGAGTTTCTCAGGGTTTATAACTTTATATCCCCCATAGGAGGATCTTGGTCTCTAAAATTGGTTGCAATGAACTCATTTCTAGAGATTAAACTTATGACAGTTATGTTGTTTTATAGTCATTGCATGTGTAGTGATTAACCTTTTTAGTATGGTATGGTAAGGTACTAGTTTAAATTGACTGAATGGAAAGCTTACTGAGAATTAGATCATATTAATTCTATTTAGTCAAGCTGATAAAGCTCTTGATAGAAGTGACGACATGACAGGAATCCTTCCTTAAAGGAATGAATCCAATAGATGAAAAATAATATCAGGATGATAGCTGAAAGGATATCATGAATCTAATTGATGTCTACTATTCTTTTGATCCATCATACGTGAGAAACACATGTTCAACATGAAAGTGTAGTTGCATGTTTCTCATTTTTCTAGCAGTCTTTTAGAGGTAATTTAAAAACTATTGCTCAAATAATGTTAAGTCCTGTCAACTCAAGTTAGGGAAGGCAACTGCCAGTTAAGTCCTGTCAACTCAAGTTAGGGAAGCCATTTTAGGTCAGCAATTCGTGAGTGGTTCTTGTGACAGGTCCTGATGCATTGTATTTTTTTAATTGTGCATTGTCTTCTATTTTTGGGAGTATTTCATGTACTTTAAGAGCATTAAAAATTTTCTTCATTTATTGAAGTATTTTTTATTATGATTGACAAGTTAAATCATTTTCTTCTTTGTTTGTTATGAAATTCCTTTTTGTATCACATCTCTCTCTCTCTCTCTCTCTCTCTCTCTCTCTCTNAAAGTATGTTCAACTATCTATGATAAAGGACGTTTCAGAGGCCATACTTTCACCCTTATAAAAGCTTCTATCTAGTCTCAAAATTGCATTCTAACATTGCCACTGTCATAATTCTATTGAGCTAAAAACTATTCATAATACACATAAAAACAAAAAAATTCACCACCCTCCAGTAAATGGAAAGATTCTACACAGAAATCTATAGGTATGTACAGATATCTTATAAAATGAATTTTAAAGAAACTCAGAGACAACACCATCCACAGATTCCTGCATGGCCAAATCCCTTGATCCAACAAAAGGCCATCTTTTGGAAAGGAGGCTGCTGCCATGTTTCTCTTCCTGTAAATATGCACAAACAAAATCCTGTGAAAGAGTAAGACTCCAGCTCGAGCTACAGATGGGTTTCCTTGGCTTGCACCATCAAAATATGACCAAGTATTGCTTTATCAATCTGTTCCTCCCTGACTTCTGTGATTGGTTTATCTGGTTTTGTTTTGGGAAAAGCTTTCAAGAATAGACATGCTGGACAACACATTTATATGGGATGAATCATTTCCCTTTATATAATATAGCAATGACAAATTCAATCATTTTCTTCATGGTCTGCAATGGAGTGTTTTTTTTTCTTTCTATTATGAATTTATATCCCTAAATATTTTGGTATTTTGGCTGATAGCATGTATCTCTAAAAGTGGGCCACAGGAAGCTAGCTTTAAACTTGTGCTAGAGCAAGAAATTTACAGCTATGAATTGAGTAACATAAAGTGGAGAATAATTTTAGAAAAGCTTAGGATTTGCATTTCTACACACAGATAAGTGTACTTTCTAATAAACGTGTCTCCCTCACTTCAATTCAGTCTTTTTACTCACAAATCAACAGTATTTCATTTTTTATCAAAATCTGTAGTTCATGATTTCGGTTGCTTTAAATATTTTCTACACATTGTACTCTCTATCCTTATATCTGACAATGTGTATGATGCTTCATGGTTTAGTAACAACCCACAAAATATGCTTCACGGTTTATTAACAACCAACAAAATATGCTAAACCACCCATGATCTGTTGTAGAATGCCTAATTCTTCACAACTCTGACAATGGAAGAATATAACCGATACGTGAAGTTTCAACCTTTTGGTTGCAAGATAGTGTAGCTAGTTTTGTTCTTCATCAACAATTAGAATTTAGAACACTCATTACATACATATGGATTGGAAATATACAAGAACATTGAAATCTTTCTCTCTCTCTTGCTATATAATAAACTTCTCTTTTGTTATCCTGGTATGAAATCCTTGAACCATATTAATGTTTCATTACTGTCACATGCACAACGGCAATACAATGCTTGAAGAGGAAGAGACTCTATGAAGTGCAAATAGAACAACTTGGAAATTACCAGCTAAGAATCCATGATCAGGTTATCTTGGTGTATCACTTAATTTTAAGTTTGTCTACAGTGAAATAATTTATTCTAGTATTTGTCCCGCAAATACTATCAAAGAGATAATCTGTTGTGAACTATAAACTTATGGTCAGGGGTTAATTTTAGATGATCATGTTGGAAGGTGCAAAAGAAACAACAGAAACTGTTGCTGCATTGGGGACTGGAGCATCAGCCATGAAAGCAATGCAAAAAGCTACGTAAGTGATTCCATGGAGATTAATGACTTCTATATTGTTTGAAAGCATCTAGCTAAATAACTTGAGTTGTTGAGGGATTAATCCATAAATTTCGGGAATTCTTGTCATATTGAATGAATTTTCAATTTGTGTTTATATTTCTCTTTAGACTGTCATCATTATTTGTTTCACAAAATTTCACAAAACATTGTATTTTCGAAATTGTCAGATGTACATGGCTAGATTCATTAACACGAGGGAAGAGAATAAGTTCCCTTGTTCTTCTTGGTTTTGTTTTTTCATTTTTTCTAAGCAATATATTTAAATGAGACAACTTTTAGGCTGACAATTCGTATTCTAAGAATAAGTGCCCTTGTTCTTATTGGTTTTGTTTTTTCATTTTTTCTAAGCAATACATTTAAATGAGACAACGTTTAGGCTGACAATTCGTATTCTATCAAGTTTAGAGTCGCGAGAAGTGGGTTTAGGGTTTAATCCATAAATTTCAGGAATTCTTGTCATATTGAATGAATTTTCAATTTTGGTGTTTATATTTATCTTTAGACTTTCATTGTTCATTGTTTCACAAAACATTGGATTTCAAAACTGTCAAATGTACATGGCCAGATTCATTAACACAAGGGAAGAGAATAACTATCCTTGTTATACTTGGTTTCATTTTTCCATTTTTTCTAAGCAAGACATTTGAAAGAAGACAACTTTTAGGCTTACATTTAGTATTCTATTGAGAGTCAAAGGGGCAAGAAGTGGCAAAGTCTTCACTATTCCAAATGTAAATCCCAATTTGGATTATGGAACTAATGTCCAATTTCATACCATGTACCCAAGATTATGAATTGTAGAGATTATTTAATTTTCTATAGGTCAGTTGACCAAATTATGTGACAAAATGGTTACCCCTGAGATCATTGTTGCACTATTCCTTCTCTACCCAATGAAGGGGGAACCTTCTTGTCACTAGAACTAGCTAATACAACTGCATAGTTACAATGATAAGTGCTATTAACTGCTCGTTTATTGCGCCGAGAGGCGCTCTAAAACCCAGTATGGGGGAGATCTTGTAACGTGATGTAACGTTTATAACATGTCGGCAAAAAATAATAGTGATAGTGAATATTATGGGAGAGATCTTGTAACGTGATGTAAAGTTAGTAACGTTTGTAACATGTCGGCAAAAACTAATAGTGATAGTGAATATTATGGGAGAGATTTTGTAACACAAAATAAATAAAAAATAAATTTTCTAATCAGCCAAAATAAATGTTGGCCACAAAAACAATAAAAAAGTAAAAATTCAATTATCCGTAAAAAAAATATGTGGGTCAAGAAAAAACACAAAATTGAATTATTCGCAAAAGAATGTTGGCCTTGCACATGGTTTTATTGTACATGGTTTAGGAGGCTTTGCACATGGTTTTTAAACCATGTGCAAGGCCTCCTAAACAACCCATTGTTTTATTGTACATGGTTTAGGAGGGCCTTGCAAATGCTTTTAAGACCATGTGCAAGTCCTCCTAAACAACCCATGATTGTAGGAGGGCCTTGAATATGGTTTTAAAACCACTGTGGGGAAATGATGCAATGTTTGTTCCTAACAAAATAAAAAATAATAAAAAATATTATGTGTCGGCCATAAATCATATTAAATATTAATAACAATAAAATTATATGTGCACCTTAAATAAAAAGATGTGTATTTTGGTTTGAATCATATCAATGGATACCTAAGAAGAGGTTTGCACCTCGAGAGATTTGATCCATCTTGGCGCTTGATAGAGCCTAGGATTTGGATTTACGCTAGTCACTATTATAACTTATAAGGGTTGAACCAAGGTTACAAGAGTGTGGGTGCGGTCGGAATCGACTGAAGAATTCGGTGCATATTCGACATTGTTCCCAAAAATAGGAATCAGGGAATTGGAACCCTAACCCTACTTTTTTTTTAAATATATATTTTATATTTATATTTTACATTGCAGATATTTAAGTATCATAGTGGCCACACCACTCACTAAATGGGCTAGAAACGTTTTAGACTACAAGTTGAGAGTTGCTTATGTTATTGGGCATGCCTTTAGGGCTTTTGATGTTAATATTAAGTGTTTAGCCATGTTTTGGACATCATGTAGAACCTTGATGTGACTGTTCATTGTTGAGACGAAAAAGGTCAAAAAAAGATCTATATTTGTCAATTGAATTAAGCATATTTGTGTAGATATACTCTGAGTTTTATCAAGTGTTTGGTGTTTTTGCTCTTGCTTTTGTAAAATAGTCGAGTAGTGAGTGTTTAGCCATGTTTTGGACATCATGTAGAACCATGATGTGATTTTCCATTGTTGAGAGGAAAAAGGTCAAATGAAGAGTGACATACTAGTGTTAATTTAGGAAAGGAATGTGATCTCTGTGATGTTGATCATTGTGGGTAAAGTAATGTGCATCCACAATATACATCAAAAGAAGCAAGGTGCATTGTAGAATGCATGTGGGGTATCATATCAATATACTAGGTAGAAATATAAAGGGGTATAAAAAATGTAAATGGAAAAATGGATACATGCAATATATAGTGAAAATAAGGGTTTTTTTTAATTGGGAAGGCATATTGGGAGGGGGTTAAAGAAAAACAATTTTGGGAGGTATTTTCCAATATTTTTTCAAAATAGGGGTATTGTTTCATATGCCATGAACGAACGTGCTATGGCATGGTTTCACTAAGTGAATACCCTGTGGTATTCATTAGCTTGATGGAAGAAAGAACTTTGTTCATCCCATGGTGAATAGGATCCATGTGAAGCACCAACTATTGGGTTGATCATCCTCTTTTGATTCTCCTTATTGCTCCACTTATAGATGGCTCTAGGATGATCATGCTTATCTACTATATCCTTGGCATCCACACTAAGATATTTTTTGTTGATAGGTCTCATATAGTGGTAGGATTACGGTGCTAGGGAATAGTGAATTTTGTAATCCCATTAAGCCAATTTCTTGAATTTTTTCAAAATTTTAGAAAAGGTTTATGGATTTCATAACCTGCATGATCATATATTGTGAACTTATACAATCTATCATCATTTTCCGACCATTAGATACTCAAAGTTGTATATTGATATTTTTTACCATTATAAAGGACTACGTAATTTAGGTTCCCAAATTCTTAAAGGGTGCTAGTTCAATGGAAGAGCGCTTGCCTTACAAGTAGGAGGTTGGTGGTTCGATTCCTCCATGCCCTAATGATATTATAATATCGGTTACAAACAACTAAATTAGTAAGCAAAAAATAAGAGATAAGTGACCAAACAAAATGACCAAAATTTGTATATAAAACTACTAAAAACAACTAAATTATTGACCCAAAAATGAGAGATGCGAATCTAGGCATTAAAAATGATGCAACATGTGGCACTAATGATGAAGCCAAACATGGTGTTGATATGGTATCAAAATAAGACGCAAAACCAGGCATTAAAAAGGATGCAACACGTGGCGCTAATGATGAAGTCAAACATGGCGTTGATATGGTAGCAAAATAAGACGTTACTTTGGATGCAAAACATGTCGCTACATAGGAAGCAAAATATGGTGCAAGAATAGAAGAAATATTTGGCGTCATTTTGGTAGCAAAAAATGGTGCAAATTTGGAAGCAAAAATTGGCACATATTTGGAAGTAAAACATGGTGCAAAATGGGATGCTAAAGTGGTAGAAAAAATGGATGCAATATTGGATGCTAACATGGTGCTATTAAGGATGCAAATATGGCGCTAATAGGGATGTCATTTAAGAAGCAAAAGAGGACACTCTCTAGGAAGCAAAATAGGACATTATTTAGGAAGCAAACCTCGACTTTGTTTAGGAAGCAAAGTTGGACGCTATTCTGGAAGCAAAAAAATAGACGCTACTTTGGACGTCATAAAGGATGCTATCTAGGAAGCAAAAAAAGACGTTTTTTGAGACGCTTTAAGTTTTGTCCATGACACGTCCCATTTGGCGTCTAGTTTCACCACTCAATATAAAAAAAAATTTACACTAAATAGGGACGCTAATTCCATGATTTGTTGTAGTGAATGCATCTCCAAAAAGTCAACTATGGATGTACTAGAAGACTATCAAAGAGAAACTGCCTCTCTACCCATCTAGTGAAGTAATCTATAACTGTTAGAATCCATTTAAAACCATTACTGGAACTTTCATGGAATTCTCTTATAAAGTCCAATCCCTGCTAGTGAAAAGGGGCATCCATGATCAATGGTTCCAAAGGAAAATCAAGTTACCTTTGGCGTCCTAGAAACTTTTGATGTTTGTCACAAGACCTTACAAATTGGTGAATATCTACAAATAATTTTAGCCAAAAGTAACCATCCCTCATGATTTTGTGAGTTGTTGCTCTAGCAGCAAAATGCCCCCCACAAATACCAGAGTTTAATTCCTTCATTAGTTCTTGAGCCTCTATGGAATCTACACATCTTAGGATTACCTCATCGGGGTTCCTCCAGCCCAAACAGTTGTTAGTTAAACAATATTTCATGGCTGCCAATTTACATTAGAGAGAATTTGAGGTCAAAAATGGGCCTCAAAAGGACCAAAATGTACTATAAAAATCAACCAATTACATTCTAGTAGATGACATCGCCCCCCATGGTTGAGGTGGCATTGCATGAGTTAAGAATGCTTATTTGTCACATTTTCTATGGTGGATGAAAATCCATAGTTAACCAAGGTAGTGGTAC
>LPNX010912891.1:109081-177853 GCA_001517045.1 Pseudotsuga menziesii
AGAGATCTTTGTTGACTTTTATTCAAATGAGGACATGCTAAATGGCGTAAATAAAATGATAAATCAACATATCATTCATCATTCATGCTATTGCAACTCAGAAAAAAATGCACATACCTTGATGGGGTCTTCCTCTACTTGCTTTGTCTTTTCAACCAATGCAAGGCTGCCTTCTTCCATCAGTTTCATCAATCCTTGCCCCCCTAACAAGATTTGTTGACTTGAGTTCCAAATAATATTCTTGTATCTTAGCAATCTAAATACCTTGTCTTCCCCAACATTCTTGCCGTGAAATAATCTGTTTCACTGTAGGATGAGGCAAGTAGGTTGTGACTTAGCGTTCCAAATATATTCTCGAAACCGTTTTACTGCCTGAACTAAGGCACACCACTGCTTTTGCATGGCGGTTTATTTAAGCTCAACTACCCTCAAGGCTTTGCTCATAAAAGCTATAGTTTACTCAAAACCATCACTATTTTTCTGTAACAACATAGCAGCGAAAGAAAAATCAGAGGTGAAGAAATTTTTTTGAAATTCTTTGTTATGATTTGGGCTTACCAATACTAGAGCTTGACATAGGGCTTGTTTGATGTTCTTGAATGCCTATTTAGCTCCAAAGTCCAAACTATATAATGTCCCTTTTTAGCATACTTGAGATGGCATAAGTGATTTCAACGAAATTGGGCACAAATATTAGTAGGAAATTTATGCTCCCAAAGGACTGGATACCCTTCTTACTTTTGGGTAACTGAATCTCTTTTAAGATTGCACTCTTTCTAGATCAATTTTTACCTTGTCTTTTGGACACCAGATACCCCAATAATTTGCCTTCGACTACCCAAAAAATAGACTTCTTGGGGTTAAGTGAGATTCCAAAGGATCTATGCCTGTCAAAGATCTTCCTCGGGTGCATGAAATGGTCTCCCCCGCACTTAGAATAAACTGTCAAATCATCTTGGTAAACCATGATGTCTTTATTAAGGAAATCAGAGAAAGCATATGGCTCTTTGGAATGTGGACCTAGCATTTATCAATCCAAAAGGCACACAAACATGGGCATCCCTTCCACAAGGATGGTGAATGTTGTCTTGCATCGGTCATTTTCATCAACCAGTACCTGGTTGTACCCTGAGAATCCATCCAACATGGACATCATTCCAGCACTTGTAACTGTAACACATATTCCATGCTTGGAAAAAGATGGTTATATTTCGAGGATGCAAGGTTCAAAATTCAAAATATTTCAAATTCTAATCTCATCGTTCTTATGGACTGGTACAACATTGGATGCCCACTATGAGTAATAAGAAGGAGTGATGATTTCTGCTTTGAACAAATTCTGCAACTCTTTTTTCTCACAAAGCAATAAGTTGTGAGTGCAAATAAGCTGCCACTTGTTTCTTTATTGGATGGAGATGCTCATCCACTGTTTCTGGCCTCTTCCTAAGCTGATTTCTCTTTTCCAAATATATCTATTGCAATTCAATTACTTTTTAGGTGTAAGAGCACAAATTTCCTCCTCATGAGCTACAAGGATTCCATCCTCAACAAGTTCAGAGCACTGCTGAAAAGCATGGCAATGTATGTCTTGGTAATTTTAGTGATATTCCTTTGGTTTTCTGCTATGTTATTGTGAATTTCTCAACAACATTTCTCTGAACTCTAGTTTGAATATTAACAAACTGCCACTTGCACGATGCAACATACAACTCATTCTGCAAGCTCTTTTGAAGGTGCTAGCACAAGAGGACAATTGTATGGGAAGGATCTTCCAGGTGTATCCTTATTCGCATATATCATGGAAATTCCATTGTATTATCCTGTTTTTGGCCATGGGGACCTCTCACGAGCTTGTATCTAGAGCCTGGAATACATCTGGAACCCCTTGCTATACAATCATTTTGAGCAGTTATCAACTGCAAGTAGTATATTGCATTAGAAAAATGCATCAAAAGTAAGTCGATCCTTTCGATCTTTTTATGTGCAAAGAGGACTTAACCTTGTATAATGTTTAAGATCTACAGGGTGTCCTAGTTCGGACCTAGGTATATTAAAATTAAATTACATTGTTGTTATGCTTAGGACTTCTTTGAATTCACTTCATTATTTAAATAAGCCCATCAAATCTCTAGTTGTATGTGGTAAAGAAGGACATCAGAAATATGCCTTGCTATCTAAAATGACAATGTTGTTTTGATTCTTACCTAATAGCATTTATCAGCTACTTGCCATGACATGTTAATAATAGAATGATAACTACATAATGCCCAGTGCATTTTTTTAAACCCAAAAGGTTTCATAAGATTGGCTCCCGTATAAGGAATAATGCCCTTTCTGTTATTGTATCCCTTCGATGGGCCAATTTTGTAGGATTCCAAGGCTTACTATTTGGTTGTACATGATGTAATAACCTCATGTGTAATTAGCTATAAATAAATCAACCAACAAGCATAACTTGTTCATCATAGAAAATCTTAGCCATATGGCACTTAACAACATTACAAAGAAACTACAACCCTCCAGCATATTTTGAAGCAATCACTGGGATCATGAAGAAAATACAACCCTCCATGATAGCCTTAGCAATATGAGGTTTTTTGCTTTATCATATAACTCACTCAACAATAACGACATGGTGAAAAAACCCATATGGGATTTTGGGGACAAAATGGGACGTGCTTGTCACACCACTTGTCGGCATTCATGGCCATCACTTGGTGGTAGAAAGTGGTACAAGCCACAAGCAAGGGAAGTATGCAAGGGAGGACAACATTCATCAATTTTTTGGGATGATACTGGTTATAATGCTCCATCTGGATACGCCACTCATCACAGAATCTTGGTACATGAAGGTTTTGGATGCAAAGTCAATGGAGGCAATTCAGGAAGGGAATGGGCAACTCTGGGCAGGACACAATGCCAAGACAAACCCTCACATGGTCATAATGCAATGGGTACACAACAAAATTATAGATTGCATAGGAATGGCATTTATAAGGGGTTTATAGTCACCTTGATCCTAATGATAGCCACCACAACGATATAATGGTTCCCTTCATTACCTCTCATCTTCACAGTAGGCAATGGAACCCAACAAAGAATCACTAGGAAACAATTGAGAGAGGTGGTGCAAGAGCAACAATGGAGTGTCAAGTACCTATTCTGGTTTTTGAGGTTGAATACCTCAAGCACAAAGCAAGGGAAATGGAAGAGGAGCACCAGTATTTAGAGGAATATCACGAGGCTGGCCCACATCGGCCCATGCCCAAAGGTAGGGGCCAATCATAAGGCCCACTAGGAAGCTAAAATGTGAGACTCAACCAGAGGAAAAATCACTGAGGCTCATCTCATCATGCGGGGTTTTAACTTTTGAGGGCAAGGCACAAGGCTACCATTGTGCACCAATTGAACACTCTGGAGGACAAGGTTAAGGGTCACAGGATTTCCACTATCAACAAGAGGACTGATGAGGACCTTGCCTATCTCATACGTGACAATATTCTCAAGATGTAGGAACGGAAGGCATTCCTTAACCTTGGACCTCTACTGGCATACTAAGGGGTTGATGGATTGTCACTTGGATTTAGTCTCAGAGAGAAGCAATCCACTTTTGAAACAAATTAAAGAAGAGCTGCACCAGCTAAATGACAAATACTACTCCATGCTGCAAATCCTCCAAGGTTCAGATTGGGCTCTAGAAGACGAGGAAGATAGAGAAGGAGAAGAACACCAAGCCGGTGAAGACCGCCACTATCTCCACTCAAGCAGAGCAACAAGAATTTTAGTTTTGTACCCAAGTAAGTGATTTTTTAAGCGATTATTGAAGGCCATATAAAAGCAGTGCACCAACAACTAGTCCAAGTATTACACCAATTGGAGGCAAACTACCACCTATTGGCTTTCCTTTTTCCACATCATACCTTGCAAAACGCTTCTTGGGTGCTTGGCATTGACGGCAGACGAAATCATCCCACTGCAAAAATTAACAACAAGAACAAGAAGATTTATTACAATATCAATGCTATCAACATGAACACATCTTCTATGGGACACTATTCATATGTACTCAACATTCAAAACATTATCAATAGAAAAGGCTAGAGTTTTCCTGCTCATCAAATGATTTAGACAAAGTGTATATGTATCCACAACCGAGACAAATATGCGTTGCATGTGTCTGTAAGAATCTAGGTAATCATGTCAACATGTTTCCCAATGGATCAGAAAAATATGACACCATAATTAATAAATATGCACTGAATCAGTAGAGGGGAAAACAACAGACCTTCTGAGCCTCAGTCAGTTTCCTCCCAAATCGAGGAGGGGCCGATCTTTTCAACAATCTTTTCACATCGACCTATGCACCTCTGCAAGCACATAATATTCATTTGGGTCCTATTCAAAACGTGCTAAAATAAAGATACAAAACAAAGTTCAGTCAATACTTAAGTCACTGGCAATTACTGGTTGTGAGTTCAATTCTCAATTCTCAAACACATAGTTGCGAGCACATATAGTTATCATAACATCAAAATTAGACCCTGTAAACAACTATGCTAAGGATCATCAATATTTCTAAAGTCCAAATTACATTTTAACGCCTCAGACACCAATTTCCTTCACAGATAGGGCCCTGTTAACAAACACAGGCACACCCTTGAAAGTGATTTATTTAGGCTGGAACAACTAAAATTTTCAATTACAACTAAACAATTAACAAGAATATGAGAAAGAGGATAACCTACTTACTACAAAATAAACTGAATCTGGTTTTGCTTGGATGGCAGTTTTGGTAAAACGCAATTTGTCAACTGGCCAAAGTTCATCTCCAAAAAAAATACTGGTGTACAGAACCTGGTCCCTGACACCAGCTTTTTCAGCATTACCACCATTTTGAATTCCCTGAAAAAATGGGCCTAATATTCATCGTCCAAAAACAAATATACCCTCAAAACTCATAGAGAAAGAGAGACTTGTGGGTTTTGAGAGAAACAAACCGCAATTAAAACGCCACCACCAAAATTCTGTCATAATGCCAACCCAAGAGGTTTGTAAACTTCAACTTCTGTGGTATTTGAAGCACCTGCAGTCCTTGCTCTCACCTAGAAACCAGGTAGGAATTAATTTATAATCTCCTATTAAATAGTGGAAAGAAGCCAATGGGAGCCACATTCAGACAGAATGATTACCAGTGGCATATCAGTTAAACAAATTGAGGACGAACTAAGTCCATTTTACCCAATTCGAGGACGAATTTTGACCAATTTACCCAAAGATCCATTAATCAGGGGTGAAATACCAAAATTTTTAGTATATCATCCATAAATCTGGGCGAACCAACTTTGTTTCTCCTTCAAAACATGGGCATACGTTCCAAAAGGATGGTGAATGTTGTCTTGCATCGGTCGTTTTCATCAACCAGTACCTGGTTGTACCTTGATAATCCATCCAACATGGACATCATTCCATCACTTGTAACTATAACACATATTCCATGCTTGGAAAAAGATAGTTATATTTCGAGGATGCAAGGTTCAAATTTCAAAATATTGCAAATTCTAATCTCATCATTCTTATGGACTGGTACAACATTGGATGCCCACTATGAGTAATAAGAAGGAGTGATGATTTCTCCTTTGAACAAATTCTGCAACTCTTTTTGTATGATGGGATACAACTTGGGATTCATGTGCCTTTGTGTCTGCCTGAAAGGTTTGGCTTGTTCTTTCAAAGGATTTTTATGCTTGATAACCTCAATACCGTATGTTTTTAGCTCATCATATGACCATGCAAAAACATCTTTATACTCACAAATAAACTCCTCAATATTTTTCCATTCTAGAGTGCATACTTGAGCAATCTTCACTGGTCTTGGACTTTCCTTAGAACCCATATTGAGTTCAATGACCTGCTCATCCTTATCAGTGACCTTTGAACATTTAAAACCAACATAATCATCAAGAATTTTTTCCAAAGTTACCAAACCTCTAGGGATTTTATTACTTCTCAGTTGTACCATTTGTTGCTCTGGGTCACTGTTTTCTTATCCCTGATCAATCTGCTTAGAGGCAGTTGCATTTAGACTATTCAAAAAATTCACAATGCCTATCATCTTCAAATACCTGCTAGTTTATGAAGTTGTTAGGAATGGATGGTTGAAACCTGACCTCCACATGGTACTTTGAAAAGGACTCTGTCGTGCATGGTTCAAAGCCCACAATTGACCCTGTCATAGCATCTACTTGTTGATTAATGATTTTCATTTTGCGGGATAGAAACTATGTCAAAAGCATCAAATGCCTTGATCTCATACCATACATGATACAACATGTCAATATTGCTTCAAACGAGAATACTTTGCTTCACATTGGTTCCGTACTTGATTCACAATCAAGACTGAAATTCTGAATCTCCTTTGACTTTTTAATGTTTTAATATTGAGATCCTTTACTTGTTTCAAACCCAAAAGCAAGGCCTCGGATTCAGTCACATTGTTAGTTGCATCAAATTTTAAGCAAAATGAATATGGAAAGGAGTTATAACTGGTGAAACAAAAATTACCCCAACACCTGCACCAAATCGGGAATGTGCACCATCAAAATACATGGTCTTGAATCCCTCATGCATGTTTTTAACTGTTATAACATCCTCTTTCATTGGTGGCTTATCAACAACCAAGGTCATATAAGTGCCCAATCATGTTCTATGTATAAGGGCTCATTATCAGGCTGCTTTGGGTCCTCCATGTTATGCAACAGTTATTGTTCTCTGAGTAACTTGACCACATAACCATCTCCAACTGATTTGTGAGTGCAAATAAGCTGCCACTTGTTTCTTTATTGGATGGAGCTGCTCATCCACTGTTTCTGGCCTCTTCCTAAGCTGATTTCTCTTTTCCAGATATATCTCTTGCAATTCAATTACTTTTTTAGGTATAAGAGCACAAATTTCCTCCTCAGGAGCTACAAGGATTCCATCCTCAACAAGTTCAGAGCACTGTTGAAAAGCATGGCAATGTATGTCTTGGTAATTTTAGTGATATTCCTTTGGTTTTCTGCTATGTTATTGTGACTTTCTCAACAACATTTTTCTGAACTCTAGTTTGAATATTAACAAACTGCCACCTGCACGATGCAACATACAACTCATTCTGTAAGCTCTTTTGAAGGTGCTAGCACAAGAGGAAAATTGTATGGGAAGGATCTGATAAATCTTACAGTTTGTAGGTGTATCCTTGTTCGCATATGTCATGGAAATTCCATTATATTATCCTATTTTTGGCCATGGGGACCTCTCACGAGCTTGTACCTAGAGCCTGGAATACATCTGGCACCCCTTTCTATACAATAATTTTGAGCGGTTATCAACTACAAGTAGTATATTGCATTAGAAAAATGCATCAAAAGTAAGTCGATCCTTTCGATCTTTTTATGTGCAAAGAGGACTTAACCTTGTATAATGTTTAAGGTCTGCAGGGTGTCCTAGTTCGGCCCTAGGTAGATTAAAATTAAAGTACATTGTTGTTATGCTTAGGACTTCTTTGAATTCACTTCATTATTTAAATAAGCCCATCAAATATCTAGTTGTATGTGGTAAAGAAGGACATCAGAAATATGCCTTGCTATCTAAAATGACAATGTTGTTTTGATTCTTACCTAATAGCATTTATCAGCTACTTGCCATGACATGTTAATAATAGAATGATAACTACATAATGCCTAGTTCATTTTTTTAAACCCAAAAGGTTTCATAAGATTGGCTCCCGTAGAAGGAATAATGCCCTTTCTGTTATTGTATCCCTTCGATGGGCCAATTTTGTAGGATTCCAAGGCTTACTATTTGGTTGTACATGATGTAATAACCTCATGTGTAATTAGCTATAAATAAATCAACCAACAAGCATAACTTGTTCATCATAGCAAATCTTAGCCATATGGCACTTAACAACATTACAAAGAAACTACAACCCTCCAGCATATTTTGAAGCAATCACTGGGATCCTGAAGAAAATACAACCCTCCATGATAGCCTTAGCAATATGAGGTTTTTTGATTTATCATATAACTCACTCAACAATAACGACATGGTGAAAAAACCCAGACGGGATTTTGGGGACAAAATGGGACGTGCTTGTCACATCACTTGTCGGCATTCATGGCCATCACTTGGTGGTAGAAAGTGGCACAAGACACAAGCAAGGGAAGTATGCAAGGGAGGACAACATTCATCAATTTTTTGGGATGATACTAGTTATAATGCTCCATCTGGATATGCCACTCATCATAGAATCTTGGTACATGAAGGTTTTGGATGCAAAGTCAATGGAGGAAATTCAAGAAGGGAATGGGCAACTCGGGGCAGGACACAATGCCAAGACAAACCCTCACATGGTTATAATGCAATGGGTACACAACAAAATTATAGATTGCATAGGAATGGCATTTATAAGGGGTTTATAGTCACCTTGATCCTAATGATAGCCACAACAACGATATAATGGTTCCCTTCATTACCTCTCATCTTCACAGTAGGCAATGGAACCCAACAAAGAATCACTAGGAAACAATTGAGAGAGGTGGTGAAAGAGCAACAATGGAGTGTCAAGTACCTATTCTGGTTTTTGAGGCTGAATACCTCAATCTCAAAGCAAGGGAAATGGAAGAGGAGCACCGGTATTTAGAGGAAGATCACGAGGCTGGCCCACATCGGCCCATGCCCAAAGGTAGGGGCCGATCATACGGCTCACTAGGAAGCTAAAATGTGAGACTCAACCAGAGGAAAAATCACTGAGGCTCATCTCATCATGTGGGGTTTTAACTTTTGAGGGAAAGGCACAAGGCTACCATTGTGCACCAATTGAACACTCTGGAGGACAAGGTTAAGGGTCACAGGATTTCCACTAGCAGCAAGAGGACTGATGAGGACCTTTCCCATCTCATACGTGACAAGATTCTCAAGATGTAGGAACGGAAGGCATTCCTTAACCTTGGACCTCTACTGGCACACTAAGGGGTTGATGGATTGTCACTTGGATTTAGTCTCAGAGAGAAGCAATCCACTTTTGAAACAAATTAAAGAAGAGCTGCACCAGCTAAATGACAAATACTACTCCATGCTGCAAATCCTCCAAGGTTCAGATTGGGCTCTAGAAGACGAGGAAGATAGAGAAGGAGAAGAACACCAAGCCGATGAAGACCGCCACTATCTCCACTCAAGCAGAGCAACAAGAATTTTAGTTTTGTACCCAAGTAAGTGATTTTGTAAGCGATTATTGAAGGCCATATAAAAGCAGTGCACCAACAGCTCCAACACCAACAACTAGTCCAAGTATTACACCAATTGGAGGCAAACTACCACCTCTTGGCTTTCCTTTTTCCACATCATACCTTGCAAAACGCTTCTTGGGTGCTTGGCATTGAGGGCAGACGAAATCATCCTGCTGCAAAAATTAACAACAAGAACAAGAAGATTTATTACAATATCAATGCTATCAACATGAACACATCTTCTATGGGACACTATTCATATGTACTCAACATTCAAAACATTATCAATAGAAAAGGCTAGAGTTTTCCTGCTCATCAAATGATTTAGACAAAGTGTATATGTATCCACAACCGAGACAAATATGCATTGCACGTGCCTATAAGAATCCAAGTAATCATGTCAACATGTTTCCCAATGGATCAGAAAAATATGACACCATAATTAATAAATATGCACTGAATCAGTAGAGGGGAAAACAACAGACCTTCTGAGCCTCAGTCAGTTTCCTCCCAAATCGAGGAGGGGCCGATCTTTTCGACAATATTTTCACATCGACCTCTGCACCTCTGCAAGCACATAATATTCATTTGGGTCCTATTCAAAACGTGCTAAAATAAAGATACAAAACAAAGTTCAGTCAATACTTAAGTCACTGGCAATTACTGGTTGTGAGTTCAATTCTCAAACACATATTCACGAGCACATATAGTTATCATAACATCAAAATTAGACCCTGTAAACAACTATGCTAAGGATCCTCAATATTTCTAAAGTCCAGATTACATTTTAATGCCTCAGACACCAATTTCCTTCACAGATAGGGCCCTGTTAACAAACACAGGAACACCCTTGAAAGTGATTTATTTAGGCTGGAACAACTAAAATTTTCAATTACAACTAAACAATTAACAAGAATATGAGAAAGAGGCTAACCTGCTTACTACAAAATAAACTGAATCTGGTTTTGCTTGGATGGCAGTTTTGGTAAAACGCAATTTGTCAGCTGGCCAAAGTTCATCTCCAAAAAAAATACTGGTGTACAGAACCTGGTCCCTGACACCAGCTTTTTCAGCATTACCACCATTTTGAATTCCCTGAAAAAATGGGCCTAATCTTCATCGTCCAAAAACAAATATACCCTCAAAACTCAGAGAGAAAGAGAGACTTGTGGGTTTTGAGAGAAACAAACCGCAATTAAAACACCACCACCAAAATTATGTCATAATGCCAACCCAAGAGGTTTGTCAACTTCAGCTTCTATGGTATTTGAAGCACCTGCAGTCCTTGCTCTCACCTAGAAACCAGGTAGGCATTAATTTATAATCTCCTATTAAAAAGTGGAAAGAAGCCAATGGGAGCCACATTCATACAGAATGATTACCAGTGGCATATCACTTAAACAAATTGACGACGAACTAAGTCCATTTTACCCAATTCGAGGACGAATTTTGACCAATTTACCCAAAGATCCATTAATCAAGGGTGAAATACCAAAATTTTTAATATATCATCCATAAATCTGGGCGAACCAACTTTGTTTCTCCTTCAAAACTGGAAATTTCTGGCGATTTGACCTCCATTACCGAAGAAATCCGGGCGAATGCCAAGATTTTCGCCATAATCAAGTCGGATAAATTCCATTTTATGAATTTTCATAGTTTCAACGCCTATGCTATTTAATTTGGGGAAATTCTATATATAATAAAAAATGGGATAATTTATTAAATAAAAAAAAAAAACCATTTTAATATTAAAAATTCGCCCACTCTTTTTTGGATACCCCTTAAAATTCATTTATGGGCTATAATTTGCCCCTAAAATCATCCTTGCCAAGAAGGACCTTTAATGATAACTACTCGTCATCAATGGATCCGTGGCCATGTTTGTTCCTTTGTTCTGCAAAGCAATGTGCAATTGGCATATTAAGTTGTTTCAACATGTGTTTGTTGTGCAGTGCAACAGAGGAATTGGTGGGATACAAGTGGATAGATTGTTGAAAAGAAAAGTTTTCCCCATCTAAAAGGCATGAGTTTGTTCTTGTCATTAGGATTTCCCAATCTTCAACAATCGGTGTTCCATTTCGTAGGTTTAGCAAGAGTTGGTGAAAGGAAGTTTGAGAATGGCTATTTCATTGTTGTCGAAAAATTATTTCTAGCATGATAAAAGTATCAAATGTATGCCAAAGAGTTGTTCCAACGGATGAGCCTGTATACATGGGGATGTCGTTTACAGGAGGCAATTGTCCGAAGTCACCAACAAGGATTATGGAACAACCACCAAACGAGATTGTACAATTTGAGGGGAAAGCTTGACGTAAGCATGCATCAATTTGAGTTAACATTTTTGTTCCAATAAAGCTCATTTCATCTATGAGAATATAGCGAATATGGCCGATTTCTTCTTGAAGTTTTGAAAGGGATTGGCCTTCAAGGGGGTGCATTTCACCAATGGGTATTCGAAGAGCAGAATGTATTCTAGATGCATGTATGTTAAAAGCAACCACACCGGTTGGAGCAAAGAGAAGAAGTGGGGAGGCACTTTGTTCAAATGCAGTTTGTAGTGTAGATTTTAAGCAAGATATGAGGTAAGATTTCCTGGTGCCTGAAGTACCTTGAGTCACCATTTTGAGTCATTGAGTCTATGTAGTGTTTCTAAAATGGGAAATGACAACATCAAAGGCTATGCGTTGTGTGGGAGACAAGGAATCGGGTGAATTGGACAACGATAGGGTGTCTTCATGTAGCTGGTTGGATAAGCGATTGAGGTCAATGAATGATGTTGTTGTCTTATGCAAGTGGGTGTTTATATTGTTATGTGTCCAATTGTGATTTTTTTCAAAATCACGATGTCTAAGCATTTCAAGGTCATCAATTTGGATGTTGTTTCTTGGTCACATTTGAGAGAGAAGTTCTCATTCATCCATGGTATGGGACAACAGAAAGGTAATAACATCGGAGTTTGAATCATCGGATAGAGATGTAGAGGGTTCTTCTTGTGCACGTTCAACATTCCAGGCAACATATGTGCCTCTAATGTGATGCCAATGAGAAATAATTTCAGAAGTTGTTGTTCCAATATCCCGGGGGATGGAACGAAAATGTTTTTATAGAAGAAGTTCGCTCCAACAAAATGGTTCAAAAGATGAAGAATCAAAGGGAGGAGTGGAAATGAATTGTGGATAGACTCTAACAATCTTGTGATGCAAATTTTGTTTCCATGGATTTTTTTTCCTATTAGAAGAGAAAGACCAAGAACGAGCAGCTTCAAGTAGGGTTAGATATTCAAGAGCAAGTGGTATTTGCATGTATGCAAATATGAAGAGGGGGGTTGGAGGGGTGTTATTAGTGCCATTAGAAACACGACGGAAGATACTTTGACTGACATTCAGGGAAAAGAAGTGACGGCTACAAAGTACAAGTTGAAGTTTTTACAACATGTGACATGTCTCTTGTGCACTAATGTCTCGTTCTGCTACTGTTTGTGCAAGCAATTGTTTGATTGGCTGAAGAATGGGGTCGTCACTTGGTGCTGCATGTGCAAGGCAAGAGAGAATTGCATGGTAGCATTCTGATTTTGGCTCTACTTTTGATGCATACTTTGAAATGTATTTGAGGACAACATGTCTAGAAAGAACAGGTTGGAAATCAACATTAGCCCTCCATATTGAAAGCATGATAGGGTTGTGAATATTGAGAAGGGAATAACATTAGAAGAAATTTGAGGTCTAAAATGGGCCTCCTAGGGAAAATGATAAAATAATAGTTAAAATAATAAAATAATAAAACAATAGTTATTAATTTTGGAGGAAGAATGAAAAAAACTACTTTTTTGTTCGTATTTTCGACATATCTCCCTGTGTTTTTACTCAAATTCCGAGTGGGAGAGCTCATTGGATGCAAAATTTAATTCTGCATCTAACGAGTACCCACACTGCATACTTTTGATGGACCTCACTACCCCAAAAACAAGAAATGCTTGAAAAAATGTGATGATGATATCATCGTCACGGTTTTTAGGGTATTTCTTATTTTTGGGGTAGCAGGGTCCATCAAAAGTATGCAGTGTGGGTACTCATTAGATGCAGAGTTAAATTCCGCATCCAACAAGCTCTCCCGCCTGAAATTTGAGTAAAAACACAGGGATATATGTCGAAAATATGAACAAAAAAAGTAGTTTTCTTTTATGACAAATATGTCAATTCAACCATTATGGTTGACTCATTTGATTGAAATTCTATTGGTTCTTGAATTTCAACTCACAAAATTTATTGTTGGCACGTTTTCTTATAAGGCCCATTTTAGACCCCAAATTTCCTTTAATGTTTCTTGCAAGATTGTATGTTTTAGGTCCATTTGGATCAATGAATAATGAAGAAGCAACTTGTAGCTCATATGGAAAACCATAGCGACATTGAACAAATTTTCATTTTTTGCGAAGGCAAGTTGATTCTGAACATATGGTGTCTTTGAACAGAATTTACAAGTTCTTCATAGTCAACTGAGTAGTTTGATGCAAATATCGATCGTGATACAAGACTGCATGGATCATTTGTAGTAGAATGTTGTAACCTAGATGTTGACAAGTGGGAATTACGAGGATTCCAAGCTGTAACATATGTGTCAAAAATGTTTTTTGTAGCTTCAACTGCAAGAACATCTTCCCATTCTAAGGTGTCCATATTTGGTACATCTACCAACCAAATAAAACCATGAATGTCTGTGGATCCTCTATGCTTCCATTCATACCTACATGGGAGGAAAAGGAATATATTAGAAATGAATTGTATAAAGTGAGAAATACGAAGAGAAAAATAAGAAGGAAGAGATGGTAGAATACTTGCACCAAGAATTCGTTTTATGAAAACCTTTTCAAGCACCTATTGAAGGAATGTCTTGAATCTATTGTACATGTATTGTGATGTAATATGTGGATTTGATATGATGTTGTGAAATTTCCATTGGTAGTCTTGATCTAAACCGTTAGGACGTCCAACGGGCATTAGAACATGCAAATCTGGCCATTTTGTGTCAGTTGCACTAAGGGTAAAGAAGAAAATTGGTGTACCTTGTTGATTGATCATATTTTTCAGTTCAGCCCTACTTTTGTTCCAATATGAGTGTGCTCCACGTAATGAAGACCTAAACCTTGTGACCCACTGACCAATTTTCTGATTAGGCATGTCTTGCAATTGGTTAACAAGCTCAAGTATTGTCGGAGGTAGTGTATATTCAAGATTAATTTTGACAAAAATAGAGGCAGTAGCATTACTCTGATGACGCATAATTAGATTGTATATGTAGTACCGGAACCGAGGATGTTGACCAAATTTGTTGTCATGATAGTGAATTAGGTGAAGTGCATATTCGTGATTATCAACCTCATGAATGCATGGTTGTTTAAGCATTGTTGCACTTGTGGAGAACAAAGTTGGAAAATCCATGGAAAGAAGGCCTTCTGTGTTGTACTCATTGATAGGGGAAATTCCTATAAGGGGCCAATAAATGGAAGGTGGTAGTGGGATATTTGGTATGTGTAACAAACTGTTTAATTTCTTCAACCTCAGTTCTAGCATTAGTTTGTGTTGAAATAAATGAGGAGGATTATAATTCATAGGATTCAAATGAATTTGGTGGTTGAACTGTAGAGGACAATATTTGCTGATGAGATAATGTAGCATTGCTATTAACATGGAGAATCCAAGGTGAAATGTTTGTTGAAACAAGAGGCAATGAAGCTAATGCAACTGGGTTGACATGTACATCCTTGTTATAGTATGGGTCATTTGTCATTTTGTATTGAATGGCAGCAAGAACACGTGTTTGACTAACAAACAATTCATATGGATTGTTTGTAGAGTTGCATTTGCGAACAACAAGGATGTCAAGTTCTGATATTAGATGGGGCAGGTATTTGGCAATATTGAAAATGTCTTGTGGGAAGCAAATAGTATGTATATAACATTTATATTGACTACCATGAGCATGTGTAACTTGTAAGATTGGGTTAGCACGACTAATGAGCATTTATTCAAGTGCTGGAAGTGAAGGTTTGTTGGAAAGTTCAGGAAGAGAAACTGAAGAAGACATATCCATAGGCAGCCGAGCAGCTCTTTAAGGAAGACGTTATTTCTTGTTGTTTTTATCTCTGTTCTGTGCATATACAACTCTTCTTCATGCATTGGCTTGTTCATTTTCATGAGTTGGCATAATGCCTACAAGGACATTGTAAAGTTGTTAAAGACTTAGAAGCTTTGATTCCTGGCAGCGACACATTTTCTATATGTATTAACTTCAAAGTATATTGATATAAAGCAGAAGACAAAAAGCAAATGTTAACTGATTGCATGATGGGAACTAAGAATGTACCTTAAAATAATATTGATGGAATAATTATTTTTTTCTAGGTCCTACCTTGATAATTGTAAGACATCAACAATATAGAAGAACAAAATGTAGTATGAAAAAGGATATATGGAAAAAATATAATTTTTGTTCTGTACAAAAGAATGAAAACTTGTGCTAAGAAATAAGAAAAGAAAGTTGTTAATTCAATAAATAAACAGACTAACAAATTAGTATTGTATTCAAAAGTAATCATATAGGTTACATCAACAATTTAGGTAAAAAATGTTAAGTGATAGCTTGTAGAGTGGAAGTATCAGATTGCAAAATAGAAGTGTTATAAGGGAGTTTAAAAAAAGACCCTACTATGTTGAACTATGAAATAAGGACTTCAAATAAACAAGTGAAAACATTCATTACAAACAATAAAGAATATGAGAATATATCAAGTCGAAAAAACATATATATGTATGTATCTATTGAAGTTGACGATTATTCATTTTCAAAGAATATGAGAATATATCAGGTCAAAAAAATGTATATATTTATGTATCTGGTGAAGTTGTCGATTATGTATTTTCAACCATGACAATTACAACTTTTAGGTGCGCAATTCCGCAGAACATATCACTTCTAACCGAAAGAGTAAGAAGTAATTGTTTGTTGCAGACCCTCTGGACTATTTAAACAATTGATGCTAATTCAGTTGAGAGAAGACACATGTCTTTTACTAAGATATCCAAAACATTCATTACAGACAATAAAGAATATGTTTATGTATCAAGTTGAACAAACCTATATATTTATGTATCCAGTGAAGTTGATGATTGTGTATTTCAACCATGACAATTACAACGTTTAGGCGTGCAATTCCACAAAACGTCTATGTTCTAACTGAAAGAGTAAGAAGTAATTGTTTGTTACAGATCCTCTGGACTATTTCAACAATTGATGTTGATTCAGTTGAAAGAAGACACAGGTCTTTTGCTGAGATGCCCAAAACATTAATTACAAATAATAAAGAATATGCTTATGTATCAGGTTGAACAAACCTATATATTTATGTATTCAGTGAAGTTGTTGATTGTGTGTTTCAACCATGACAATTACAAATTTTAGGCGTGCGATTCCGCAGAAAGTCTCTGTTCTAACAGAAAGAGTAAGAAGTAATTGTTTGTTGCAGATCCTCTGGACTATTTCAACAATTGATGTTGATTCAATTGAGACAAGACACAAGTATTTTGTTGAGATGTGCATCATCATCAAAATCCATAACACCATGAAGATATCCAGTTACATATTCCAAGTCAACCTAGTATGTATCGGTAGTCACATTCAGGAAACTTCCCATCACATTTACCACAATGCCAAATGTCTCCAACTTTGTCGACAATTTTTTCATGCATTGTATACCATCAACAAAAAGAGGGCATGCAAGGAAATGAAATTCATCCATGTTAACATTTGTAATGGTCACAACAAGAGAATACCAAACAACTTTTTCAGATGGTTGAAGAAGCTGTAGCTCATTGATGGTAATGATTTTATGAGGACCAGAATGAGAGGCACTGAATTTTCAGCTCAAAGAGGGTGATGCTGAACGAAATCCATTGTCATGAAACCATTTATGGAGAACTGAATTTTGTTCAATATTTGGGTTTATAAATATAGTAGTGTTGGAGATAGTGCCAACAGTTTTTCCATTAAAATCTGTAACATGGCCTCTCTTGATTGCTACAGCTGGAGGAGTAGGTAAACCGCGAAGGCTAGAAATCTCAACTCCTTGAATTTGGTGATTATCTCCCCAAAGTGTTATGTCAATACTATAGCCTGACATGTCACAGAGTCCAATGGTCCACCTAACAGTTTCAACACCATCCTGTTTTTCGTTTTGTGGATGTAGGTGAAACTGAAATGACAAGTCCAACAAGTTCAACCATGGAATTTACTGGTATAGTTTGAATCTCCTTAATGGTTTTAAAGTTAAAGCAATATAAAGGTATTAAGGGGTATTCATTATGTCTTTCAAATGGTTGAAAATTGGATTGGATGCTTTGACTGTGCCATTTGATACCATGTACACTATTCATATTTGTATTTGGTCATACAAAGAGAGTGCCAATTCATTGAATGCAGATATATGTGTTTCATCGTGTGAAGCATTAACAAGGTCAAATCCAAACACGTTTCTAGGCCCTCGTTGGTTGCCATATTCATGTATGTTTGTCTTGGCAGTAACTCGTCCTTAAATGTTCCAAACTTTGCTAGAAGAGGAGAGTGATGTGAATGGGATAGTTGATCCAACAAACCTGGGGTTTTCATTTATTGAGCTAGCATTGACTGGAACATAGCAACTACTCTCCGAGGGAGAAGGTACAGGTAAGTGGTAAGGTGCATGATCTCAATTAATTGTTGCATCCATTATGAGAACTTCGAGTGCAAGCAATGCGATAATCCTATGAGATGAAGTATCTTAGAGTTCAATGGGAGAGAAAAACATTGGATGCATGAACAGTGTGAAATTGATTAAGTGGGAAAAAAACAATGAGGAAATTAAACGTATGTTACATTATGTACAATGTTCCATGTACATTGAGTAATTTTGATTATAGTTCCTTCTTTTAGCTATCCATTTTCTACAAGATCACTATATATAACTGGAAGCAGTAGATCATGCTTGTGAAAGCCGTCTGAGATAGAGATTCATAACCGAATAGATGATGAGTTGAGTGAGTTCACTTGGTTTAATGAGGATACCTGTACCAACAGACAAAGGTTGACAGCACCATGTAGCAATAGTGAAATAGAATCTTCAATTGCCATAGTCTCCATAACGTGATGGTTATGTTTTCATGTGGAATGAAACAAGGCATGAAAAAAAATTTGAGACGCGTGGAAAAAAATTGCAATGGAACATATTCATGTGACCAGACTAAAATGGATATATAAAAAACAAAATTCTTCGCATTAACATATTTCATTACTCTGGCTATTGGTATTCATTATCTGTTATAAATATTAAATGTGGACTGTGACGAACATAGAAGCATGCCTTCTGGGCCAACGTTTGCATCTATTTGGACTATAAATGTATCGAAATTGCGCGAGGAAACTAGAAGTCGGCAAGAAAGAAATTAAGAATCCAGAATCCAACATTTCAGAATCCGAAAATACTATGTTCTCCAATAAGGAACACCCTATGTTTTGATATGTGCTTCCCCGATTTCTGATTTCCGACATTTCAGATTCCGGAAATACTATGTTTTCCAATAAGGAACACCATAGGTTCCGATTTCCGATTCCCAGATTTTCGATTTTCAACATTTCGGGTTTCGAAAATCCTATGTTTTCAAATAAGGAACATCCTATGTTCCGATTTTCGACATTTCGGACTCCAGAAATCCTATGTCCCATGTTTTCCAATAAGGAACACCATATGTTCCAATTTTCGATTTGCGACATTTCGGATCTCAGAAGTTTTGTATTTTCAAATAAAGACCTATTTTCGATTTTCGACGTCCGGGTATCGAAAACCGGAAAACCTCAATTTTGTTAAAGTCGTTTGGTGTTTCATGATTTTTTCGAATCCGGAAATACTATGTTCTCCAATAAGGAACACCCTATGTTTCGATATCCGATTCCTCGATTTTCGATTTCCAACATTTCGAATTCCGGAAATACTATGTTTTCCAATAAGAAACCCCATATGTATCCCGGATTTTTTATTTCTGACATTTCGGATTCCGAAAATCCTATGTTTTCAAATAAGGAACATCCTATGTTCCGATTTTCGATTTCTGACATTTCGGATTCCGGAAATCCCATGTTCGATGTTTTCCAATAAGGAACACCATATGCTCGTATTTTCGATTCCCCAATTTTCGATTTGCGACATTTCGAATCTCGAAATTTTTGTATTTTCAAATAAAGAAATGTAGAAGTTCCTATTTCCTATTTTTGATGCCCGGGTATCAGAAACCGAAAAACCTCAATTTTGTTAAAGTCGTTCGTATTCTTTGCATGTAACTTCTTCCTCTACTAAGTCCATCCTTATTTTAAACTCGCTCTGCGTTATTTTTCATCGCTCTGCCTCTATATTTGGCGGAGATTTTGGCCTCTAAAATGTTACAATTTGTGGACACTGATATTAGCATGCATATTTGTATGTTAAGAAAAGAAACCTCGTTTACCTATGTCTTTGTCAATTATCCAAACTTGATTGCATTCTGTATATCAACCTGGTCAAGTGGGAAGGTGACGATGCAAGATTTAAACAAGAGTTTTTCACTGACCAGTACTGGAGAAGGATAATGGAAGACATATCAGGAAAGCTTTGTAGCGACCCTACAGCTTTAGGCTGAGTTCCTTACCTAAAACAAGTACATCATAAAAACTAATATCTATTATTTTATTGACATAGCATGAGTATTACACCATTATGAAGCTACAAAAACAATACAAGTCACAACACTTTTGCAACATAGTAGGAGTAAGAGTCAATTAAAACAGAGCAAGGGTGTTTCACCATCTCATAAGCAACATTTTCATTTAGCCAAAAAACTAATACCTATTATTTTATTAATAGAGCATGACATAACCAATATAAGTCACAATCTTTTTGCAACTGAGCAAGAGACGCATTCAATTAAAATAGAGCAATGATGTTTCACCGTCTAATAAGCAGACTGAATGAATATTCAAAACAATTAAGAAGAACTAAGGAATACCTGCAAATTTAACAAGGTGTGAAATCCTCTGATGGAAACTCTAAGTGTAAATGAAACGCAACAAAATCAATATAAGCAAAACAAAGGCAAACAATAAGAAATAATGGTTACCTGAAGGCCTGTTTATATGTGAAAAGCAAAGGCGGTGCAACATCAAATGCGATAAATCAAGTATTGTAAGAAGATCTTGGAGATCGTCATAAGATGAGCAAAAATGAAGATATAGGCCCATGTCTGAATCAAATGACAAATTTTCTTGCATTAATGGAGCAACAATGCATTGATGAATTATTAATGTGAATGAAGGGACATGGGAAAGTGTATTTCATCGACTGAAACAGTAGTGAAACAAAACCACGACCAAATTGACCCCCACAAACTGAGAGCCTAAAGGCAGAAAAGCCTTATTCTCCTAAACCCACATAAACTGCTAGACTGAAACTTTTGCAAAATCTTGGCAGGGGCTATGCCGAATTGAAAGAAATGAATTCTAGTGAAGGACGATGAAACCTTGTAAAAAGAAAATTCCAGGACCGGTCATTTAGGACAACAGATAGAAGTGTAGTGAAAACACACAAGCCACCTGTCGAAAAAACACGGTAAACACCAACTGGGAAGAATGATCCACAACTGAAAATCAATCCATTGAGTTCATCAATCTATTCACGCACAACACCGGTTGTAACACACAAGACACCTGTGCTCTAGGGGACAGAAGTTTTGGAATCAAGATTGCAGAATCAGGGACCCAACTGAAGTGCATTAAAAAAAACAAAAATTGATTAGTATACATGCATGAAATAAAAGGTAAGGACAATCAATCAATCATGTGCAGCAACAATTGTAACATGTGGCCATTTGGTGAGCACGTCAATGATGTCCTTTGAGTGGACATTTGACAGGGAAAACGAAACACAACACCTGTCCGACAATTCTAGTCCATGCCACCTTCTTCGTTATTTGTCGAACCATGGGATATAATAACCTGGAATTTTAACCATGGCGTGATGTGGATAAACTCACCAATCACAAGGCGACAAGTGTCGAAATGTTAATGACCAAGGAAACGAGGAATCTTTTGAGACTGCGTCTCCATTGTGAAAACGCCTACAACGCAATCAACATTATTATTATAGTAAATACAAGGTACCAATTTTTATATAGTTATTCATTATAAAATTATTATTTCATATTTCTTTTATATTTTTTCTATTTATATAGAATATTATTATCTTAAACATTAATTAATATTTTTTTTATACTAAATACTAAAGTCAATATTCATTGCAATATTATATTTTTCATATTTTTTTATAACTTTTTCGTCATTATTTTTAAAACATTAATTAATAATATTATTTTTTATAACTTTTCCATCTATATTGATATTTCACATTGTTTTTAAAACATTAACTAATATTATAGTAGATACTAGGGTCCCAACTCTTATATTGTTATTCATTGTAATAACTTTATCTACATAAATGTTTCGCATTGTTTTTTTATTTTATTTGTGAAGAACCATTTGGATTTGTTACAAATCGGAACTAAAGTGGTTATTTATATTGTTTGGGTCCAAATGTTGCTAAAAGCCACTAAACTTCACCTAGAAAGCTATTAATTTATCACTTCATTTTTACCGCACACTTCACATTTTACGTGTTTTCTTTTTTTGAATAATACAATATGTCGAGGACAAAGAATTAGTAACATCACACATTTGAGTCACATAAGAAAATAACAAAAGAGTTAGTTAACATAAATGTGGTACTAAAGTGGGGAAAACCCATTTGTTGTTATCAAGACACAATGTTCCTATTAATTTTGAGGTCCCTATTAATCTTGTTGACATAATATATCACAACATCACCAAGGCTCTTTTAGAGTAAATCGTAGGTTTGAAGTTGTCACAATTATTTCAAATGTTGTATTGAGGGCAACTATGACTAACAAAGCCTCAAAGCCTCAGATTTAGATGGGAGCAAGTTAAAGCGCCACTTATTCCCCCCTTACACACATAACCTACAGACAAAATGTTTGGCAAGGCAACAAGGAAAATTTTTAGGGGCGAAATTTAGCCCATTGACTAATTTTCAAAAAACTAGATTAGCCAATTTCCATTTTCTTGTAAAATGGTTCGCCTAAAATTCCATAGAATAACTCTTTTTTACTCTAAACATCACAAAATTTTGTCTAGAAATTATATAAAATCCCTAGATATTTGAATATTTCTAAAAAAATATCGCCAAACATTTTATCGTTACAAATTTAAGAGTTAGTAAGATTTGCTAAGGTTTGTACACTGTAACAAAATTATGGATCCTTAAAAAATTTCTGCAAGGCAGACAAGACAGACAACCTATGGGGTGATTGTAACAACTCCAAAAGCCGTAAAATAATTTTTTTTTATAATAAATATCTAACTGTAATTATAAAGGATAAATAATTTCATGTTATCCTTAACTTATGCTTAGAGTTTCATCTTTGAAATGATAATGAAATCAAATGTGACAATATTAATTTGCAATTTGTCGTTTTATGTTGAAATACATTACTTGTCGTTAAAACGTGAATATCATCATATTGTAAGTTATGATAGTTACAGTTTCATGTAATTTGTTGATTACGCTATAGCTGAAGCGAATAATTGTCCGCTCATACAAAGATTACCAAAATATTTGGAATATCGAATAAGCCATAATAAATAATGTATTGTATTGGTGATAAGATAAATGATAAAAGATTACAATGGTTGATAACCCGCCTATTAAATAGGTCTTGGGAACTGTGAATGAAAGGTCACGTCCTTTCATCTTAATTATGTTTATTATTAATTATTTAATTATTTAATTTATTTTATGTTCGTTACATTGCCTTCCCTTTAAGGGAATCTTTGTCCTCAAAGATGTATTTGACACTAATGTCTGATTTATTTTAATCTGTCGTCTCAAAATTCTTTCCCTTTTGTATTTACGACTTTCGAGGAGATGAGCCGATACGAATTACGGATTCCCCAGGAAAATTGTCGTATCGTATCTGTTGTGGTCCATCCCAGATCTATTTTTATCGGAGCTCTGAGATCTTTTTATGGGACAATTCGTCTCAATTGTTGCTTAGTATGTCGATATTTTCGCATGTCCACATAAGTCTTCTGTGAATATTCATTTTGACCCTCTCGTTGGTCAAAATGATGATTATAATTAGGATGTCTGCAAGGTGTAGGTGTTGTTTGTTCTTCTTTATTTTGGACTACGGCGAGGACTATCTTCACTTCCTCGATTTGATTTTTTGATGCATTTTCCTAGATTGTGCTTCTTGGTTCTCCATAGATTGTTTATGATTTTGAATCTTTTCGATTCTTTCCTCTTGCGATTTTTTTTCAATTTTTAACTCCTTGATCTAATTCTGTAGTTCCTGATTATGATTATTTAGACACTATTTTTCTTCTTGCTTTTCCAGTATTTTTCCTTCAAGGTCTTCACCGGAGTGTTTTCTCTAGCTACTGTTTTTCAATTTTTTTATTTTTGTAATCAGTGTTTTGTTATGATTTTTTGATCTGAAAATTTCTTCAGAATTGTGGGATATTGTTTTATTACTCTTTGTGATCTCTAGCTTGTGTTCTTTTTTAGAGTTTCTATTTTGTTTTTGAAGAACTTTTATCTGTTGTCGATACTGGTCGCCTACTGATTCTTGATCTGTTAATCTCTATCATATGTGCGTCAGTTCTCCATCTTTTTTGTTAACGATTTTGTTCAAGCGTATCATTTCTGCTTCGTAATCACTTATTTCTTTCTTTATATCTTGATTTTTTTGTTTCTGGTTGAACTCACTTTCGTCTTTTAATTTCTCAATTTGGGCAAATAAATTTTCTATATGATTTTTCTAGTCGGAAATTTTTTGTTCCTTGCGCTCTTTTTGCATCTTATGTAATTAAATCAACATTTTCGATTTCGTATTTATGTCCCATAACTCTTCATTGTCTCTCTGCTAACGCTTTAGCTTGGCTTCTAATTTCTCTATTTGTATTCACAAACCAGATTCCATGATCTCTGATTTCTTCGAAACTCGATGGTCGTCTAGACTATAGCTAGTGTAAATAACCCATGTCAACCCTCCTCTTTATTTTGTTAGTATATTTTATTGGACGCATATGCTTTGTAAGTCGTGTCGTTAGTATGTTGTATTATCTCACATTCATGGGGATTAATAGTTGATGTTAAGTCGTCCAGTTAGTATGTTGTATTATCCCACATTCATGGGGAGTAATAGTTGTTTAGATTAGACTTAGTATATAGCTAAGTGTTGAGGCCAATGAAATCATCGAAGAGTTATTTTGTATTGAGCTTGCTCCATCGAAGTGGCCCACGATCAATAAAATATCTTTTGTGCTCCAATATTTTTGTTATATTGTGCATTCTCATTGTTTATTGCAGAAGGTTCTCCACATTTGGTATCAGAGCACATTCCTTGGAACAAGTGGGAATTTTGTTTTTCAAAAAAAAAATTGGACAAAATTGGATGGCGAATTTCATATCACTTTATGAAACTTTCTGCATAGAATTAGAAGAAACAGGTTGCATATCTGAATTCCCATTGCAAAAATACACCATTTCAAAAAAAAACTATCTCGTTTGGAGTTTCGGAAGTGGAGATTTCACAGATTTAAAATCAACAATTTTTCAGACTTTCAGTGACGGTCGCGGAAATTGTAGAGCGGAAATCTTTTGACCGGGTGCCCAGATTTCTATTCCGATAGTGAGGGGTTGAAGCAAAGTGGCTATTCTAGTTCCAAAAACATGCTATAATAGCAATTTTGAGCAATATATATCAGGTTATGCTGATTTTAAAATTGCGTCTCAAATTACGGGTTTTTTTTGGCATCGGGTGGAATTTCTGCCACATTTTTTCTAGCACCGTGATTATTGCAGTAGTTCTTATTCTTGCAGCGGTACTATTCATTTGGATTAGGGAATAAAACCTATTCGCTTAACTATGGGAAGTACTTGGGCATAGCCCTAAAACTCATTGTGAGGACTACCATAGGAACCTCGAAGTAGCTGGCCATTGAGAGGAGCTTTCAAGCGAAAAGGGCAACGACCCCCACCAGATTGACTAGATTCCCATATGTCAGGAAAACAAAAGAGCTGTCATTTTTGGCCAAGCGGTTAGTAGTTTTACCTGGGCTATGAAGTGAGGGGTATTGCCCCAATACTCAAGCCTGAGACAGCCTTGGTGGCCAAGTGACTACCTTTGAACCATTAGGAAGCTGAATGTACTTGAGGTCCATATCTATTTACAGTTGATAACACACAGAATTCTAGAATTGCCACAGATCATTTCAAGTTGATAAAGCACAACTTTCTTTCACCGCCACAGATGATTTCTTCTTAAAAAAAAAGAGAATATAAATTTCTAGTTTTTTTAGCCATATCTTCCTTGATTTAGCTCCATTTCCCTTGAAAATGCATAGTCACCCCCATCATTCCATTCTGCATATTTCATTCATTGAGGACCCTATCCCAAATTCCACTTCCCGAAGCTCGAAATCTCACATTTGTCATAACTTCTTCAATTCTCACCCAATCGCCTTCAAATTTTGCCACAGTGTTCGTTTCCGAATTCTGCTTCATTGTCCCTCTCTGACAAATTTTCCCATTCTTTCACCCCACTTTTGAAATTCGCATTTCCTGTTCCTTGTCCTTCATAAAGTGTCCCAAACCTAGTCAACTCCAATTACCCACACATTTTTCCCAACTCAAAAAATTTTCTTTTCTAAAACTCTCTATATTTTTGTTTTTTCTACCCATGCGCCCCCCGCCCTTATAAAAATAAAAAAAATTGTTGTTGTCACCCGTGCAGGAGCAAATAAACAAATGGAAGAACTTGTCACCCTCAAGACCAAACTCGCAGATCTGGATCAAAGATTTCTCGACCTCCATCTTCAGCATTCATCCATGAGCAAACGACAACAACTTGAGTCTTCTGCAGCCACCGACTTTTCTTCTTCCAGCAACTTTCGTGGGCCGAAGATTGATTTCCCTCGCTTCAATGGTGATGATCCTACTGGGTGGATACACAAGGCAGAACAATACTTTAATATGCATAACACTTTTGATGTCACCAAAGTCCTACTTACATCATTTCATTTGGAACGTGAAGCCCTCCAATGGTTCTGTTGGTACATCAAGGATCATGAAGAACCCCAATGGACAGATTTTTGCCAACTCTTTTTGCACCAATTTGGCCCTAGCGGTTTTGATGAATTCACAGGAGCACTTGCCAAACTTCGCCAGACTGGCACTGTGAGTGAGTATCAGACAGAATTTGAGAAATTAGTCAAGCACACAGAAGGATTTTCTTATGCATTCTACAGGATTTGTTTTATCAGTGGTCTTAAGGATACAATCCGATTTGAGGTTAACATGTTCTGTCCAAACACAATGATGGAAATCCTAGGGTTGGTGAAGTTGGCGGAGGACAAGTTCATGGCTCAGCAACGCCCAAATCCACTTTTGTTCCCTTCAAAAATATGCTTTCACAAAGACATCCAATCCCTCCAACTCCTAGACCCACTCCTATCAAGCATTTGTCTGAAGCCGAGATGCGGGCACGTAGGGAAAAATGACTTTGTTATAATTGTGATGGGAAATTCAGCCGGGGACATCAATGTACTGAAGAAAATCTCTATCTCTTGGATGTGGTATCTCCGCCTGCACTTGAAATTTGTGAAGTTGCTCAGGATTCAATAGACGATCAGGTCGACATTCAGCAGCCGCATATTGACCCTCATTCTCATGACGAACACCCAGAGATATCTCTCCATGCATTAGCCGGAGTCACCACCCCACAAACCATGCAGGTCAAGGGTTTCTTCAAGAAGATTCCTCTTACAATACTCATTGATTCTAGTAGCACCCATAACTTCATTGACCCTCATATTGCCAAACAAGCTGATAGTTTTTTCCATCCTTGCTCCATCTTTAAAGTCATGGTTGCCAATGGGAGCACCTTACCTTGCAAAGGAAAGTGTCACAATGTGTGTATCTCTATTGGAGATTATAACTTGTGCTCTAACATGTTTGCCATGCCTCTAGGAGGATGTGATGTGATTTTCGGAACTCAATAGTTACGCACTCTTGGACCCATCTTATGGGATTTTGTTGAACTGTGGATGCAATTTTCAGTCAATGGAAACAAACACACATTCAATGGCATACAACCAGGTTCTCTCAACATCATCAGTTCCCATTGCATGGAAAATCTCCTTAAGACAAATTCACATGGTTTCATTGCTCAGCTCCATTTCATTCAGATGCAACCTTAAGCAGTCTCAACTACTCCCTTGGATCTTTCATTCTGATGCACCCTTCAGATGCCTGATTTTTCCAAACTCTTCACTCTTGAGAGTGATGCTTACGACAATGGACTTGGGGTTGTCCTCTTTCAAGATGAACACCCCATTGCATTCACCGAAAAATCCCTTTATGGAAAGAATTTATCCACCTCTACATATGAGAAGTAAATGATGACTATTTTGCACATAGTACAGAAGTGGTGGCCATCCCTCTTAAAGAATCCTTTCAGCATCAAGACTGATCACCAGAGTTTGAAATATTTCCTGGAACAATGGATCTCATCCCCAACACAACAGAAATGGGTTAGCAAACTCATGGATTATAACTATAAGAAGGCTCAGGACAATCTTGTGGTGGATGCTATTTTCCACACATTTGATGCCCATGTTTCTCTTTCAGTTATTTCTATGTGTATTCCAACTTGGTTACACTCTGTTCAACAAGGCTATGTCAATGACTCCTCATTATCTGAAATCATCCAACAGTTGGCTAGTAACCCTTATGTGGTACCGTATTCATCTTGGGATGGATTTTCTCTGAGATACACGGGTCATCTGGTGCTTCCCCAGAGCACAGACCTTAAAAATGTGATCTTTTATGAACTCCATGCTTCTCCATCGGCAGGGCACTCTGGGTTCATCAAAACATATGAGCTGGCATGACGTAACTTCTTTTGGAAGGGGGTGCAACGAGAAATTCAACATATGGTTGTCGAATGTGCTCCTCGTCAGCACCACAAGGGTGAAACTACACTCCTTTTTGGATTGCTCGAACCTTTTCCCACCCCTACAAGGATTTGGACATATATTTCAATGGTTTTAATTCAAGGGATCCCTAAATATGGAGGGAAGACCGTAATCTTGGTTGTGGTGGATCGACTCTCCAAATATAGTCATTTTTGTGCTCTCAGCCATCCATATACCACCTCTTCAATCGCACAAATTTTCATGGACCAGATATTACTTCTTCATGGAATCCCTTCTTCCATTGTCTCAGACCGCAACACAGCTTTCACAAGTCATTTTCGCCTCACTGACACCAAACTGCATATGAGTTCAGTTTCTCACCCACCAATAGATGGTTCGACTACAGTCGTCAACGAATATTGGGAAACTTATCTTTGTTGTTTCACCTCTGAAGAACAACATTAGTGGGAAAAGTGGCTCCCTCTCGCTAAATGGTGGTACAATAATTTCTACCATACCGCATCTAAAATGACTCCATATGAAGCAGTTTATGGTCACGCACCTATAGCACTCCTTCCATCCACCCCCAGCAATTCACCAGTTCAGGAAGTTGACATGGTTCTTCGAAACCGACATCAGATTCTTCACCTCCTGCAAGACAATCTTCACATGGCAAGAGCTCGCATGAAACAACAGGTTGATCAACACCGTTTTGAGTGCACTTTTCAAGTTGGTGATATGGTTTTTCTTCGTCTGCAGCCTTACAAGCAATCCTTCTTGAAAGACAAAGGGAATAAAACACTCGCTCCAAAGATCTCTGGCCCATATATAGTTCTTCAAAATAATGGGTATGTTGCTTATAGATTGGCACTTCCTCCTTCTCGCATTCAGTAAGCGATTGGCACCAACATCAACGCACAAATTGTTTCACCAGAATGGGATAATGAAGGATCCATCATTTCGAAGTCGGAGGCCATCCTCAATAAGCACACTTGTCAGCTTCTCTCTCGGTCCATCACAAAGGTCTTCAATTCAGTTCCACAGCATGCAACCAGAGGATGCTACATGGGAACCACTCCTTCAGATTCGGAAACATTTTCCACATCTTAAGCTTAGAGGACAAAGCTTTTCTAAGAGGGAGGGGATGTTAAGAACCCGTGTCAACCCTCCTCTTTATTTTGTTAGTATATTTTATTGGACGCATATGCTTTGTAAGTCGTCCCGTTAGTATGTTGTATTATCCCACACTCATGGGGATTAATAGTTGATGTTAAGTCGTCCAGTTAGTATGTTGTATTATCTCACATTCATGGGGAGTAATAGTTGTTTAGATTAGACTTAGTATATAGCTAAGTGTTGAGGCCCATGAAATCGTTGAAGAGTTATTTTGTATTGAGCTTGCTCAAAGGAGGTTGCCCCCTCAAAGTGGCCCGCGATCAATAAAATATCTTTTGTGCTCCAATATTTTTGTTATATCGTGCATTCTCATTGTTTATTGCAGGAGGTTCTCCACAACTAGTCGTCGATTTTTTTTATTTTTCCTTTGACTAATTGGTCATTTTCTGGTTACATTAAATAACCCCTTTTTTTTAAATAATAATAATAATAATAATTATTATTATTATAATATAATTTTGTTGTTGTTTTTTTTGTTTAAATAATAATAATAATAATAAATATTATTAATATTGTATATTAAATAGTAAATATTTAAAGTTTATTAAATAATAAATATTATTAATAAACAATGTATATTAAATAATATACATTAAATAACAACTGATCGTGGATGAAGGAGGCCGTGATAGAGGCAAAACGACAGTGATAATGGATCAGCGAAGGTGATGTAGGTTGGGGTGTGGGTGGATGAGGGAGCAAGGTGGGAGAAGGAGCTGGCAGAGAGGGGTGGAAGGTGTGGCGAGTGACGAAAGGGGTGGCAGGGATGAGACGCGGCTGGAGCAGTAGTGGAAGGGTGGAAGCAGCGACGTGAAGTGGAAAACGGAGTGCGCAGGTGGCCGGGTGGTGAAGAAAAGGATGGCGAGGAAGGGATGGAGGTGGCGGTGGTGGAGGCGAAGAGGGATAGAAGGGAGCAGTGATGAAACATAACAGTGATGAAGGAGCACATAGGGGCTGGTGGAAGGGAGAGTAGGACGCGGCACGGGCGGTGTTAGGGAGGCGGAACGAGCGGCAGGACAAAGGAAGCTTCAATGTGGAAGGGAGGGAACGATTAGGAAGGCGCAGAGAATAGATGAGCTGAGCAATGATGGCACTGTAGCGAGGAAGGTGGGTGAATGGTGGGTGGGAACAACAATGGTGATGGATTGGCAGGGAGAGTGGGCTAAGGGGAGGGGGTTGTGAAGGTATGATGGAGGACAGGGATTGGGCGTGGAAGGGATGATGGAGCATGGAGATTGGGTGTGGAGGGGATGATGGCTGCGCAGATTGGGCATGGAAATTTATTTTGATTTTATGGCCAAAAACCAAAATTCAGGGAAACCTTGGGTAATGGTTAAAATCCAAAAAAATGGCCAAAGGCCGGGATCTAGCCAACGAGGCTCTGATACCACATGAAGCAAATAATTATCCACTCATACAAAGATTACCAAAATTTTGGAATATAGAATAAGCCATAATAAATAATGTATTGTATTGGTGATAGGATAGATGATAAAAGATTACAATGGTTGATAACCCGCCTATTAAATAGGGCTTGGTAATTGTGAATGAAAGGTCATGTCCTTTCATCTTAATTATGTTTATTATTAATTATTTAATTATTATATTTATTTTATGTTTGTTACACTAGCATTAAGTTATCATTTTAACTGGTGCTAGGAGGATGTGATTACTGTCTTAATTAGCATCAAAGCTAATGCATAATTCACCTAAAAAAAACTTGTAGGTACACTGAAGAAGAGGTTCATCTTATCAGATCATCCTCCAAGGGGTCCAACTACACACAAATAAAGACCCTAACATGCTAAGCAAGACATTATCTAAAGGTAAAGAAGAAATATCCTAAGCGCTTGACCTAAGTCATGACACACATAACTTAAACCAAAACCATGGAAGCCAAGACATGTTTTGAAGGTTTAAGGACTATAACGTTTTGGGGTTTGAGTGAAAAATATACCAAGTGGCATTTTAACATTAAAGATGTCACGCGTTTACCATGAACATGACCAGTTGGAAGGTGTTATGGTCATGTCATAAAAACCCTAAGAGTTTTTACTCTTCTCTGCGTTACACAACTTTAGCTTTGAGTTATTTGATCTTTAACCGTGGATGAGCAATGATGGAGGTCATCATCATCCAATAGTTTGCAAACAAAAGATTTATTTTCTAGCAGTATGGTAATGCAGGTGGTGACGCTCTTATTGGTCATTAGTGTTGTTGTGGCCTTAGTTGATAAAGCTGCCTCTGTGCAATATCGAAAGGTAAGTGTTCTACTATTTCAGTTCAGTTCTTTAATTTTTTTTTTAATACCATTGCACATCCAAAACCTCATTTGACCTCTGCATTATTCTTTTTGTAGGGTTCTTTGGTTTTGGAAGTTGCGTTTGGAGATGAGCGTGCTCTGTGGAGGTGGTATCTGATCTTGATAAGACCTCATGCCCTACTTCCTTTCTCTTATACCTATGAGACTTGCGGCTCTGAGGTTGGGGCCAGCTCTTGAGGAATGGAGTTCACTCTTGCGTTGTTATTTCGTGGAGAAAACAAAATGGTAACCCTTGTGGTTCTGCCTACGACACTTACAATTGTTTTCTCTTTTTTTATTCTTCTTTATAAACAGTCTCCCTTTGACCGTAGAGTTTCAAGGGGACCGTAATATGAAATCATGCTTAAAAATCACCGTGGATGTAAAAGACAGAGTTTCATCTTTTAGATGTCAATGAGCATTTTAAGTGCAGTCTTTTTGGACTATCACTATGAACTTGTAATGGTTTGCTTTTTAAAGGGGAAACCATGAGGGATTTTGTTGATGTGTTTACACAGTTGTGTTAAAGCATTTTCTAACTCAATGTCGTTTCATCCCTACGATTTGACTCTGGAATTGTAGTATTTGTTTATGTACTTTGTGCTATGACATGTATATATTGTAAGTGTTCTTTAAAATAAATCTTAAGGTCGTATGGCCATTGTAGTACTTAATTTGTTTACGAAAAGAAAGAGTAGTTTCTCTGTTTATGTATTGTTAATATAAAGGGCTTTAATCCGTGATGCGTTGATAGGAAAAACCACGACGTCGTAGGCATAGTTGTGAATCTTAATTAAAGATTTCACTGGTTGTTTTGTTTTAATGGATTCCATAGTATATCATGATGGTCGTTGGCCTACAACGAGGGTTGCGGTCTATCAACATTCTTAATTTAGTGTTTGTCTCTTTGGTTAATTACTGTTGGTTTTAAGTAAAGAATCGTAAGGCCATTGTGTTGAATAAAAAGGAACACTAGATTTAATTAAATTATTTCTTGTGGATAAACTTGCCTTAATGAGTTTCAATCTCTCGTTATGAGAGTAAATAGTATCAGGGTTTGTAATAAACGTTTCACTACTGTGTGAAGAAATCGATGAATGGTTTATATTATTGATTACGACCTTTACCTATGTGTAGTTTTAGATTTTTGTTTTGGCTGAAATGGCCTTCACAGGTTTTGATTTCGTGACCTATTGATTACTAAACAATATTAACCTTGTTAAGGTTTAGTTATTGAATCTTTTATATATTTATGTGAAACCCTAGCTTAAATGAATGACTTGAACTGTTTAGCTAGATTCGAGTTATAGTTTAATTAAAATAATCCTTTAGGCTATGTTATAGTTTTTTTTTTTTTTTCCAAGAAAAAAAGCGTAATTTTATTCATCTTTCGAGATCAAAATTACATTCAGTATATTCACTTCCAGGTGAATTCCAGAGTCCAAAAAATGGATCCAATATTGAGACTGCCAAGTCTTCTGTAAAAAAACAAAAAAGCAAAAAAAAACCAACTAAAAAGTTGACATTACAAACAGATAATTGCCTCTAGAAAGAGCACAAAGTACCTTTAATATCCAAAATCTGAACCAACTATAAGTTGTCATTACATACAGAAAAACTGCCTAAAAAAACATGAAATCCATGTTCATGAAAGACTATGAAGTTGAACTTCACAGGTCCATATATCATCAGCAAAAATGCTGTCATAAAAAATGACCAGAAATGGGTCACTTCTATTCATATATCACACGAGCACCACCAGGAAACTCAGACATACTGCCGAGAGCAAAGGCCACCGCCTCTGAAAACGTCGTCGCCACCGCAGAGATCCCTAAGGACCACAATAATGGGTCGCCACGCAAGAGTATATCCACAGACACCGCTGTTGTTGGAGCACTCGACCGGATCTTGAAAAAAAATCTTCCAGAAAACATCCTGAACCGGATAGGAACTTCGCCGCAAAGATCCAGAATCGCCTCTGCCAGATGAAGGCTGGCGATCTTGAGGATTCGCCGAGACATCGCCTCTGCCATGATTCCTGCGCTCTGTCGCCGTGAGGATCTTCTTTTTCTGCGCCTTTGCCGAAAGATTGTTGCGGCTGAGATCCAGTTCACTCAAAACCGAAGAATCTTCTACAAAAAGCGCATCAGGTAAAGGTCCAGAAAACCTATAATTGCTAAGGCGCACGATCTCGAGGCTGTAAACGAAGTTGAAAGACGGAAGTTGTCCCGATAGCCGATTGTTGCTAATATCAAGAACCTTTAAATTTTCAAAAGGAATTGCGCCGTCATAAGCCAAGCTTCCGTTGAGCTGATTGCTGCTGAGATTGAGATACTGAATCGAGTATTTAAGCCTAGACACAATTGGCAACATAGAAAGCAAGGATCCAGAAAAATTCTTGTTGCTAAAATCAATGTACTCCGCAGACTGCAACAGCATGATCCCACTGTCAATGGAACCAATAAGCCTATTCGAATGCAAATCGAGCTGGCGCAGCTCTCTAAGCTTCTCGAAACCCTTAGGGATTATGTCGGTCAGATTGTTTGATGACAGGTTCAGGTAAATCAGGCGTTGCAGGGCAATCAGGGCACTGGGAATTCGTCCATAGAAATAATTGTTCAAAACATCGAAATACTGAAGCGAAGTCATTGAGCTCAGCTCGGCCGTGAGCTTGCCGGAGAACGAATTATTGGCCAGCGATAAATTTGCCAGCATTTTCAGCTGACTTAGAGATCTGAGCTTGATGTCCCCTACGAGATTAAGGTTATCGAGATTTATACCCGTAACAAAGCCGCCGAAGCACTGGATCCCGTGCCACGTAGTGGGGCAGCCATTGGAGTCGAGCGAGGTTTGATTCCAGGAGCCGAGCACAAGCCCCAGCGGGTCCTTCTGGATGCCTTTCTTGAACTCAAGAAGCGCTCAGACTCTCGCTCTTTTATGCAACCGGGCGTTAAGAATAAAAGAGCGAGAGTCTATTTCTCTTGAGGATCAACCTGCTTAACAAGTTCGAAACTTGTTGACTGAAAAAACTCTTCAGGCTATGTTATAGTATTACTATGAATATAGTTATATATAAATTATGATTAACATAGATTATGTATATCCACGAATACAAGTATTTCGATTATTAATAAAGAAATGAAATCTAGGGATTCGTGTTAGCTAACTTAGTGGGATTGAAAACGATTCCTGTGTAAAGTTTAAATGTTTGTTTTTAAAACCCTAGTTATAACTTCAGTTTTTAATATAAGCCTTTCGGTTGCAAGGAAGTTTTCCTTACTATGATCCTAAACATTCTTTCAACAGACATAGAACTAGAGAAGTGAATAAATAATAAAAGTACTATCTAGAAAACCAAATTAAGATAAGTGCCAACTAATGAGGGTTTTTGAACTTAGTTTGGAAAATTAATACCTTAATTAGATGTAGAACTATATTAAGTGAAAATTGGATGAATAGAATGCATTGTTTAACAATGGTTATCCTAAATGATGAATGTAATGATTTGACTTAAAGACAAATAGAAAAATGAATCTTAGATTAACTTCATAGGGAATATCTACTAATAAAACAATCTGTAAAACTAAAGTATACTTCATGAAACAATAATACAGAACTAGGATATTTTTTAACTTGTTCTAACTTAAAATCCATAAACATTCCTATACTTTCAGATACAAATTTAGAATAAAATCACAGATAATAAACAAAACAACTTAAAACCTGGATAAGTTGCAGAAGGGGACAGACACCCAAAGGAGACTGTTCCTCCCAACCGTCTCCTGAAAGCAACCAAGATCACTTGCTTTAGGACCCCCAAGCCTCTTCACTGAACCACTAGGACGAAGATGTTGTATAACATCCCACACAGAAAATCTCTTCTTAGCACTCAATAGCAAACTTAACTCTCAGCAATTTCACTTTAGCTATCCCCTCATCAAATTCCTTATGTTCCTCACCTTTCAGTTTGCAGCTGTCACAAGGTTTATTCACTTAGAATAGAGTGTAGTAAGTCTTCTGCTCAATTCGATGGTATTTATAAGATTACCTAGGTCTTTGGGTCAGTTTGAAATTAAATGAGTCGCCTGCTCAGTTCCTCCTCTTAGGGAACATGACCACAATTTTAGGGATTTTGCTTCCTGCAATACCTAGAAAGTGAAATGCTAGTGCTGCCACTTGTCATTTATCCTTCTACAGTTGCTCATTCCTCCTAGTGGGTCAGTGAACACTCTTTCAATAGTCTCCTCTGGATAGGTGTCTCTCCATTTAATTATTTAAAATAAATAAATATTCAATTACAATCATCCTTGACCAACTTGGTCATAAAAACTTATAATATTTTTTATCATATTTTTTTTCTCAAAATAAATAAAAATATTTATTGTTTAGTTCTAGGTGGGTTACAAACACCCCCCATTAAGTTCAACATCATCCTCGATGTTGCTTAAGTTTATTCTGAGTTTTCCTGGAACGGAGCTAGATATGCCTCTCGCATATGACTCTCCATTTCCCAGGTTGTTTATCTAGAGTGAGGTGTTTCCATTGCACCTTTACCTATCCAATGGTGCGATTCCGAAGAAATTTTTTCCCTCCGATCGAAATTACAGTCCGGTTCAACCTAAAAATATCCTTCGAGTTCTACCTGAATAACATTTCGGTCGATCACATGAGTAGCATCATGCAGATACTTTTTCAATATGGAAATATGAAATACATTATGTATTCTAATATTAGGTGGCAAAGCTAACTGATATGCCACTGGTGCAACTCTTGCCAATATTTCAAATGGTCCACAATACCTGGGTACTAATTTAGCACAACTCCCCAACTTAAAGGAGCTCTTTCTGCATTTTACCTTGACAAATACATGCTCCCATACTTGGAATTCTTTTTGAGTTCTTTTAAGGTTTGCATGAGTCTTGTGTCTGTCCTGTGCGGTTTTCAAATTGCTTTGTATCTATTTCATTGTTAGTTCCAGTTATTTTAACAAGTCAGGCCCTAACATCAACCTGTCAACCAAATTACTCCATGAAATGGGAGTATTACATTTTCTACCATACAATATTTCAAAAAGACTAAGTTTAGCTTAAGCTTGATAATGATTGTTATAGGCAAATTCGACTAAATGCAAATAATCTTTCCATTTCTTGGGATAGTCTCTAACATACATTCGTAACATGTCTTCTAAAACTTGATTGACTCTTTCTGTTCGTCCATACGTTTGTGGATGATAAGCGGTACTGAAATTGAATTTATTATCTAGTCCTTTAAATAATGACTTCCAAAAATTACCAGTAAACTTAGGATCTCTGTCAGAAATTATTACCTTCGAAATTCCGTGCAACCGAAAAACTTCCTTTATAAAGATGTCAGCAATGTTAGCAGCCTTATGAGTTGTTTTAACAGTATAAAGTGTGCTACCTTGCTTAGTTTGTCTACCACTAACATTATAGAATCATTTTATAAAATCAAGACTAATAACTTCCCATTTCCAATTTGGAATTGACAGTGGTTGCAAAATACCTATTGGGTGTTGATGCTCAACTTTAACTTGCTGATATTCTATACACCTAGCTATATATTCAGTAACTTTTTTTTTCTTCATATTAGGCCAAAAATACTATTTTCTTAACATTGTTATCTTTTTTTGATAACCCGGGTGTCCGGAATAAGGACTTTTTATGTACTTCATTTAAAATCAACAATTTAATTTCTGGTATGTTAGGCACATAAAGTCTGTTTTTATACAGTAACAAGCATTTTTTATTTAAACTGTAATCTGTCTTCAAATTTTCAAATTCATTATCCGTTGCTTTTTCTCTTAGATTTTGGTATTCCTTGTCTATTTTTATTCATTCTTCCATTTTATCATCTAATTTTGTTTTGTAAATGCTAATGGAAGCTATAAAATTAGTTATTGCATTTATGCTTAAGGCATCAACCACTTTATTTGTCTTTCCCTTGATGTGTTTGATCTCAAAAACATATTCGCTAAGGAAAACTAACCATCTAGCTTGCCTTGTGCTCATATTTTGTTGATCAAACAAATATTTTAAGCTTATGTTATCAGACATTAACAATATATTTTACCAATTAGATCATGGCACCACAGTTTCAGAGCATGAATTATGGCAGCCAACTCTAAATCATAGGTTGCATAATTCTTTTCATGTGTTTTTAGCTTCCTTGATTCATAAGTTATTGCATGGCCCTCTTGTGTTAGTACTACACCCAGACCTTCATTGCATGCATCAATGCACACAATGAAATATTTGTCCATATTTGTTATTTTTAATATAGGTGCAGTAGTTAATAAGTCTTTTAATTTAGTAAAACTTTCTTCACACTTTTGATCCTAGACAAATCTTTTTCCCTTTTTCTACAAGGATGTTATGGGATTTGCAATCTTTGAGAATCCTTCTATGAATTTTCTGTAATAACTTGTAATTCCCATAAATGATTGTACATCCATTACATCATTAGGATCATGCCATTCAATTATTGCGTTTATCTTTTATCTGGGTCTACTGATATTCCTTCTTTGGATATCACATGACCTAGATACTGTATTTTATCTTTGAAGAATTCGCACTTACTAAACTTAGAATACAATTTATGTTTTCTCAGAACCTGTAGTATTATCTGCAAGTGTTCATCATGTTCTTCTTTCATTTTTGAGTAAATTAATATATCATCTATGAAGATGACTACAAATTTATCTAAATATTTACTTAAAACATTGTTAATTCAACACATAAAAGTTGTTGGAACATTCGTTAGCCCTAAGGGCATAACTACAAACTTATAGTGCCCATATCGGGTTTTGAAAGCAGTTTTAAAAATATCTTCATCTTTATTTATGATTTGTTGATATCCAGATCTCAATTCTATTTTTGAAAATATCGTCGCTTCGCATATCTGATCAAACAAATCATCGATGTGGGGAAAATGATATATATTTTTAATTGTCATTTTGTTTAATTGACATTAGTCTATACATAGACGTAATGTACCATCTTTCTTTTTAACAAATAAGACAGGTGCTCCCCAAGGGGATACACTTGGCCTTATATAATTCTTGTCTATTAGTTCTTGCAGTTGAAGTTTTTAATTCGTTAAGTTCTAATATGTTCATTCGATAAGGGGCCTTTCAATTAGGTATAGGTCCTGGTACTAAATCAATAGTAAAATCCATATCTCTCTTTGGAGGTAATCCTGGAATTTCTTCGAGAAAAACTTTTGAGAAATCTTATAGATTGGAATATCATCAAATTTCAACTTATCTATTTTAACCATGAGTTTGTTATTTACTATGTGTACAGCAAAAACTTAACAACATTTCCTTACATCATTTTTCATTTGTAATACTGATATTTGTCTAACAGAAACCTTTCTAGGTATCCATTTGACTGTAATTCTTTCTCATTTATCATTTAAACAGGTAAATGTTTTCTCAAAACAATTCAAAACTACTTGATGTCTTTCCATCCGATCCATACCTATTAAAACGTCGTAAGACCTTAACGGTAATACATTAAGCTTAAATTGAGTTTTGAACTGACTCATAAACATTTCACAACTTTCAACATAATTAACTATTTTTCTTTTGGTTCTTGTAGCTAATTGAACCAACCAGGACTTTTCAAACTTTTTCAAGGATAAATTGCATTTTTATGCTATGCTAGTTGACACATAGCTTAAACTAGCACCTGGATCAATCATAATAGAAACATGTTGGTTTTGTATCATACCTTGTATTTCCACCATGGAGGTTTGATGATCATCCTGTTGATTTTCGAAGGCTGCATTGATTCTGGGCATTTCATTTGCTACGTCACCAACCGTTTCTTCCTCCTGGATTGTATGCACATTGTTGAAGTTCCCCTTTCTATTCGGACAATACTTTTCATAATGAGGTCCCTGAGATTCCCAGCACTTTACAGGTTCCTTATGTTCATTGTTTTTAACATATTTATTAGGCATGTCTCTGCCTTTAGGTGTTGTAATGTTTTGTTGTGTTTTACCCTTAAAATATGTTCCTTGATAATTATTCTTAGAGAAATTTCGAGAATTATTTCTAAAGCTTTTATTAGGCTCAAAACCTTTTATTTTATGATCAAAGTTACTTGTTCTCTTATTCTTTCAGTTAGATATGCTTTCTCTCTTCTTCTTTTTTCGTAACAGAAGTTAGCTTTTTTCATTGCCTCTTCAAGAGTCTTTGGATTATCAAACTCAATTATGTCCTTGAAGCTAGTAGGAAAACAACTTAGAAACCTTTTTATTTTAGGCTTTTCTTCAATTATATATGGTACATATCTTAGTAAACTTAGAAATTTACTCCTTAACTCTTATATCGGCATTGAACCTAGTTTAAGTTCACAAAACTCTTTAGTTCTTTCTTCATAATATTGTTCAGATAAAAATTTCATTTTAAAGTATTTTTTAAAGACTCCAAGTTAAATACTTTTCTTTAAGGTTTTTGACTCTTTTTATGTCCTGCCATCAGATGTCAGCCTTTCTGGTTAGTTTGTACATAGCCATCCGAGCTTTCAGTCTATCAGAGTAGTTATAAATATGAAAGTATTTTTTCATCCCTGCTAACCAAGCCTCAACTTCACCGTTAAACATGAGAGGTTTTATCATTTTAAATTCTCTTGAGATCTCTTTATAAGGTTTATACTTCCTCTTTCTTGGACTATAGTCGCTTTCACTACTTTCACTAGTGTATTTATAATTTCTTTTATGTGACTTTACTTTAACTCCTAAAGAAGCTTTACTTTCACTATCAGAAAATTTTACTTTATTACCCTTGTGTTTGTATGATATTGTTCTAGAATCAGTTTCATAATCCTTTCTTTTATCGTTTCCTCTGTTGTGTATTTTGTATCGGATTTAGTTTCTTCTGAGCTCTTAAAATTCTTTCGTTATCTTCTTTTACAGTTTGTAATTCAACTTTTAAATCTTTCATTGTTTGAAGTAGTTCTAAGGGTTGATTATTTAATTCCACATAAATGTTATCTGGGTTATTGTGATGGGATCCATTTTTAGCAGATGCTTCAACTCCTTCCATTTCCTGCAAAATACAATTTTATATTTGTACAAAAATAGTTTTAAAAATGATCAGTATATTTTGTTTCGTATTTGCATGCGAGTGAACCAATCAGGCATAGTGTTTGGAAACTCACTCTGATATCACATGTAACAACTCCAAAAGTCGTAAAATATTTTTTTTTAATAAAGATCTAACTGCAATTATAAAGGATAAATAATTTCATATCATCCTTAACTTATGCTTAGAGTTTCATCTTTGAAATGATAATGAAATCAAATGTGACAATATTAATGTGCAATTTGTCTTTTTATGTTGAAATACATTACTTGTCATTAAAATGTGATGATCATCATATTGTAAGTTGCGACAGTTACAGTTTGATGTAATTTGATGATTACACTCTAGCATTAAGCTATCCTTTTAGTTGGTACTAGGAGGATGGGATTACAGTCTTACTTAACTTCAAAGCTAATGCATAATTCACTTAAAATAAAACTTGCAGGTACATTGAAGAAGAGGTTCATCTTATCAAAGCATCCTCCAAGGGATCTAACTACACACAAATAAAGACCCTAACATGCTAAGCAAGACATTATCTAAAGGTAAAGAATAAATATCCTAAGTGCTTGACCTAAGTCGTGACACTCATAACTCAAACCAAAACGATGGCATCCAAGACATGTTTCGAAGGTTTAAGGACTATAGCGTTTTGGGTTTTGAGTGAAAAATATACCAAGTGGAATTTTAGCATTAAAGAATTCATGTGAATCATTTACCATGACTAGCTGGAAGGCGTTACGGTCATGTCATAAAAACCCTAAGAGTTTTTACTCTTCTCCTAGTTATACAACTTTAGCTCTGAGTTATTTGATCTTTTACTATGGATGAGCAATGATGGAGGAGTCGAGGCTCTCGACCCTCATTATCCAGCAGTTTGCATACAAAAGATTTATTTTCCAGCAGTATGGTAATGTAGGTGGCAATGCTCTTATTGTACGTTAGTGTTGTCGTCCCCTTAGCTGATAACATTGCCTATGTGCAGTATCGAAAGGTAAGTGTTCTCCTGTTTCAATTCAGTTCTTTAATGTTTTTTTAAATACCTTTGTACATCCAAAACCTTGTTTGACCTCTGCATTATTCTTTTGCAGGGATTCTTTGGTTGTGGAAGCTACGTTTGGAGACGATCCTGCTCTGTGGAGGTGGTATCTGGTCCTGGTAAGACCCGATGCCCTACTTCCTTGCTCTTATTCCTATGAGACTTGTGGCTCTGAGGTTGGGGCCACGCTCTTAAGGAATGGAGTTCATTCCTGAGTTGTTCTTTCATGGAGAAAACAAAATGGTAACCCTTGTTGTTATTCCTACGACACTTACAATTGTTTTCTCTTTTTTTTTTCTTTATAAACAATCTCCCTTCGACCGTAGAGTTTCAAGGGGACCGTAATGTGAAATCATGCTTAAAAATTATTGTGGATGTAAAAGACAGAGTTTCATATTTTAGACGACAATGAGAATTTTAAGTGCAATCTTTTAGGACTGTCACTCTGAAATTGTAATGGTTTTCTTTTTAAAGGGAAACCCATGAGTGCTTTTGTCGATGTGTTTATGAATTTTTGTTAAATCATTTTCTAACTGTCAATGTCCTTCCATCCCTACGATTTGACTCTGGAATTGTAGTGTTTGTTTATGTGCTTCGCGCTATGAGATGTATATACTGTAAGTGTTCTTTAAAAGAAATCTTAAGGCCATATGGCCATTGCAGTACTTAATTTGTTTATGAAAAGAAAGAGTAGTTTCTATGTTTATGTATTGTGAATTTAAAGGGATTTAAGTCGTGATGTGTTGATAGGAAAAACCATGACGTCGTAGGCGTAGTTGCGAGTCTTCATTAAAGATTTCACTGGTTGTTTTGTTTTAATGGATTCCATAGTATATTATGATGGCCGTTGGCCTGCAATGAGGGTTGTGGTTTATCAACATTCTTTATTTAGTGTTTGTCTCTTTGGTTAATTACTGTTGGTTTGAAGTAAAGAGTCGTAAGGCCATTGCGTTGACTAAAAATGAATACTGATTTTAATTAAATTATTTCTTGTGGATAAACTTGCCTTGATGAATTTCAATCTCTTGTTCTGAGAGTAAATGGTATTAGGGATTTTAATAAATGTTTCATTATTGTGTGAAGAAATTGATGGATGGTTTATATTATTAATTACATACTTTACCTGTGTGTAGTTTTAGATTTTTGTTTTGGCTGAAATGGCCTTGACATGTTTTGATTTCGTGACCTATTGATTACTAAACAATATTAACCTTGTTAAGGTTTAGTTATTGAATCTTTTATATATTTATGTAAAACCCTCGCTTAAATGAATGATTTGAACTGTTTAGCTAGATTCGAGTTATAGTTTATTTAAAATAAGCCTTGCAGCTATGTTATAGTATTACTATGAATATAGTTATATATAAAATATGATTAACAGATATTATGTATATCCTAGAATACAAGTATTTCAATTATTAATAAAGAAATGAAATCTAGGGATTCTTGTTAGCTAACTTAGTGGGATTGAAAACCATTGTTGTGTAAAGTTTAATTGTTTCTTTTTAAAACCCTAGATATAAATTCAATTTTTAATCTAAGCCTTTCGGCTGCAAGAAATTTTTTTTTTACTATGATCCTAAACATTCTTTCAACAAACAAAGAACTAGAGAAGTGAATAAATAATAAAAATACTATCTAGTGAACCGGATTAAGATAAGTGCCAATTGATGAGGGTTTTTGAACTTAGTTTGGAAACTTAATACCTTAATTAGTGTAGAAGTGTATTAAGCGAAAACTGGATGAATAGAATGCATTGTTTAACAATGGTTATCCTAAATGATGACTGTAATGATTTGACTTAAAGCTAAATAGAATAATGAATCTCAGATGAAATTCATAGGGAATATCTATTGATAAAACAATATGTAAAACTAAAGTATACTTCATGAAACAACAATACAGAACTAGGATCCTTTTTAACTTGCTCTAACTTAAAAATCCATCAACATTCCTATAATTTCATATACAGATTTAGAATAAAATCACAGATAATAAACAAAACAACTTAGAACCTGGATAAGTTGTAGAAGGGGGACAAACACCCAAAGGAGATCGTTCCTCCCAACCGTCTCCTAAAAGCATCCAAGATCACTTGCTTTAGGACCCTCAAGCCTGTTCACTGAACCACTAGGATGAAGATGTCGTATAACAATCCACACAGAAAATCTCTGCAACTTAGCACTCAATAACAGACTTAACTCTCAACAATTTCACTTTTCATTGAATTCCTTGTGTGCCTTACTTTTCAGTTTGCAGCAGTCACAAGGTTTATTCACTTGGAATAGAATGTAGTAAGGCTCCCGCTCAATTCGATGGTATTTATAAGCTTGCCTAGGTCTTTGGGTCAGTTTGAAATTAAATTAGCCACCTGCTCAGTTCCTCCTCTTAGGGAAAATGACCACAATTTTAGGGATTTTGCTTCCTGCAACAACTAGAAGGTGCAATGCTAGTGCTGCCACTTATCATTTAGCGTTCTCCAGCTCCTCATTCCTCCTAGTGGGTCAGTGAACACTCTTTCAACAGTCTCCTTTGGATAAGCGTCTCTCCATTTAATTATTTAAAATAAATAAATATTCAATTACAATCATCCTTCACCAACTTGGTCATAAAAACTTATAATAACTTTTAACACAATGTTTTCTCAAAATAAATAAAAATATTTATTTTCAGTTCTACGTGGGTTACAATTATCATGAACCAAACAACTTTATGCAAGTGAGCATTGGTGAAGGTGGTTCAATGATGGCAAGGTTAGCATAACATTGGAAAGGAGCATGAGATAGCTATCCCCTCATTGAATTCCTTGTGTACCTTACTTTTCAGTTTGCAGCAGACATAAGGTTTATTCACTTGGAATAGAATGTAGTTAGGCTCCCGCTCAATTCGATGGTATTTATAAGTTTTCCTAGGTCTTTGGGTCAGTTTGAAATTAAATTAGTCACCTGCTCAGTTCCTCCTCTTAGGGAACATGACCACAATTTTAGGGATTTTTCTTCCTGCAACAACTAGGAGGTGAATTGCTAGTGTTGCCACTTATCATTTAGCGTTCTCCAGCTGCTCATTCCTCCTAGTGGGTCAGTGAACACTCTTTCAACAGACTCCTTTGGATAAGTGTCTCTCCATTTAATTATTTAAAATAAATAAATATTCAATTACAATCATCCTTCACCAACTTGGTCATAAAAACTTATAATAACTTTTAGCACAATGTTTTCTCAAAATAAATAAAAATATTTATTTTCAATTCTACGTGGGTTACAATTATCATGAACCAAACAACTTTATGCAAGCGAGCATTGGTGAAGGTGGTTGAATGATGGCGAGGTTAGCATAACATTGGAGAGGAGCATGAGATTTGTTATTGGCAATGGATTGTGAGTGAAAACCACGATGAAGCCGAGTGACATGATAAGGAAAACTAGTGGCAGGTCTATGACTAGTGCCCTTACCTTCAAGGTCCTCACATTCACTCTGGTTTTCGAGGGTCATCTGAATATTTGCAAACTTTATCTAGCATGTTGTAAGGAGGACTCTTGGAGATGCTCATAGACCAGTCAATCCTCCCAGTCATCGATCAGAACCTGGATCGACATGGAGATACTGACCTCATATCCCTCCTCCACCATCAGAACCAAGCCGCACTGGTATTTTCCCCGGCCACTCCATCCTCTGTGAGGGGTACCTCTCTACCTTGACATCTCAAAGACCAAATCTAGATTAGGCAGCTGAGGGCAGTAGAAATTCTTCAAGGCCAGATGTCAATTCAGACCTCTGGGCTACCAGAGATCCAACGGAGCAGAGCCGAGGAGGAAAACCAGAGACAGATACCAAATACCACAACTAAGAGCCACTGAATGATCCCTCCCGCATCCACATCTCGCAACCTTAACCAATCTTGTTGTGGAATCCCAGTGGTCGCACGTTCCAGATCATCCGACATCAAACCATAGTTAATGGCACTAGTACAATTTCTACGTTCTCCCATCGTTGGAGGGGATGCATTCATTACTTTGCATTAATGTTCTGGAGGGTGGGGGGGGCTTAAAGGCTCTGACACGCGTGGTGCCACACAACTAGCTCCCAAGTCGAGGATATATGCGCTATCGACAGGAACGTGCAGACACCCGCATCCGGGTGAGATTTGAACATTAGTTGAATTGGTTTCACAAAACCTTTTTTTAGAACTCTGTGGACAAGTTATTTTTCTAATACTGGTATGGTTTCCCTAGTGATAGAGCAACCACATGAAAACTCAATAAAGCTTGATTTTCGTAATATAATAACAATAACTTACTATATACATATATATATATATATATATGAAATACACAATGGCATAGAATTTCCAACAGTTTAAACACTTCATATGAGGCATTACAAAGCATCAAATCCATGTTGTGATATCACGACGAATAAAGTGGAGCATCAATACATTCAAAATGTCGTAAATCTATGATAAAGAATCATCTCGGTCGTTCTGCTATGAATCATTCTTATCATTGATTGATGTGTCTATCTACGATTTCCCACCATCCTTGAACCTTCAACTTGTTGTAAAAACCTTTAGACAATCATGATCATTCTCCCACATACAAAATATGCCAGCCACATAAAGTAAATCGACCTTAAAAAAAATTAACAAGTGCTACATTGTAACATAGTCCTTGTCGATGAAGCGAGAGGTAGAGATGTCATAATAAGGAAAACAATGGCCGTGCAATTGAAAATAACATGCAGGCAACTTGCATTATAATGGTGTTGGAATAATGTAGAAATGATAGGCAGATTTGTAGGGATTGGGTTGATGTGTACTTTCTATATTTAGCATGGTTTGGTTTGAGATCCACTTTTATTGGATCTAAGATCTGTTTCATTATGATGATTATCATCTATTTATTGTAACTACTTCTCTATCAATAATTGAATTGGTTTTGGCCTTTCCTTTGTGTATGAGAGCGAGCCTTTGTGCTCTGCTCTACATTGCCTCTCTATTTCTGTTAATTAATGGAACCATCATATGCATATACATGTTACTGTCTTTTTGTAATGTCTTTGATTATTCAGTTTTCCAATATTCAATGTGTTTGCTATACTATGTTTTGTAGACTAAAAAGGAGTTCATTTTATCGCATGTTTATACTTAACAAATACACTTTAAAGAAATGAATAAGTATTTAAACTTATTCTTGTCTTTTAAACGAATTCTATTTATCGATTGTAATAAAATAAAGCTAGGACAAATGTCGTAAGAATTGGAATGCTAATGGGAAATTTATGTTCCAACTTTAAAATTATGGAAGGAATTTGATGCCTCAAACATCTGCAACAATTCGTTACATAAACAGGATTTTGATGTTAGGAACGTCTGATTTTATTCCAATAATGGGATGTCTTTACACATTTGCTAATATTAAAGATTATTTCACTTCATTATTGTAAGATTCAAACAGAGTTTGGAAATAGAGCATATAGGGTGTTGTTTTTCTTGTAGTTACTTAAAAATATACTTCTTAACGATGATCTTTTAATGTGTCTCGGGTTTCAATGAAACTTGATTTTTGGCTCGATAATCTATGTTTCAATTGAAGAATTGAAGGAATTTAAAGTTCGACCAAAGTTCTTTATTATTTTTGGCATGCGATGTAAACAGACGTGAAGTGTGGACCTAAAGATAAAGGATTATGAAACCGCGCAATATACGTGTTGAAACTGCCAAACTATGGCTAGGCAAGCGACCCATAACACAAATAAGGAAGTAAAGGTTTGTTTCCACTTGTCAAGCGTACACTACAGTGTGCCACAGGGAATAAGGAAAGAATGGTGCATGCATGCAAGGTGGTAAGAGGCCATGCAACATGCATAACTGAAACCCAAATTGAACTCGTAAAGGTGGCTAGAGACCGATACTCCAGCCAATCAATCTTCAAGCATTGGAAACGTCTGGTTTGAAGGTTGGCATTGATAAACGGAATCCATCAGATGAGATGAGATGAGATGAGATGCGGGGAGGACACAACAGCTACTTTACTTTGTAATGTTGTTTTACTTTTCTTTGAGAATGAAATCTTTTTGGCTGGCAGTAAACAACAAGGGCATCTGGAATCTTCTCATTTCTGCTAAATACCTGAAAAATAAACCTTTTCACCTTTGGCTCAAGGAAAAAAACTTTATTTACAACAATGCCTCAATCATTTGGAAGGGCTTTATGGCTACTTTGGCTTGGATCGGTAAAGGAATTATCTGGCAAGTTGGAAATGGTGAATCCATTTGCCTGGGTGCAGACCCTATTGTGGGAATGGGATCCTCATTTTTCCTGCCTAGAGGTTTACGAGATTACTTAGAGGATTATGGTATTAGTACTCTAGCTCAGGCTCGCAATCATACTCCCAATGCCACAGGGTATTGGTTCTCTGCAGAGGACCTTGATCTTATCGGTGAATGGAAAATTATATGGGAAAATTATATAAGAGGCTTGGAATTTGGCCGTATACGGCTCACAGATCAAAATGATATTATCTCCTGGTCTCATGATAAGTATAAAGGGCCATTAACTGTTGTTGAAGGTTATACCTGTATAATCTCGGATTGCTGTTCAGAATTAAATGATAAAGTTCTGAAAATCTTATGGTCTGTGACTATTCCTCTGAAAATAAAATGCTTTATTTGGTTATTGATTTATCGGAAAATATTAACCTGGGAGCAACTGCAGTCTAGAGGCATCATTGGGCCAAGTCGATGTGCTCTTTGTGAAAGTAACCTGGAAGATATTCATCATCTTTTCTTCTGTTGTCCTTTTTCTGCCCGTGTATATTCTCATTTTGAGGTAAAATACAACTGCACGTTTCCCATTTCTAGCACTGTTCATTTCTTTCTGGGCCAATGGTTTTCTCGTTATGCGAGTTCTGCCCCTTACAGATACTTGCCTCTGTTTATTTTTTGGGGAATCTGGCTATTAAGAAATCTTTGCATATTTGAAAATAAGAAACCAATCTTTTCTTCGTTGATTGCCAGAATCGACGGTTTAGTTATCACCTACCCTGTGCCTTTGAAAAATCATAAATCCCGCAATATTGGCCCTGAACCATTAAAATATTTCCCATGTGGCTTCTTTGATGGAGCATCCGCGGAGAATATAGGTGGATCGAGATATGTGATTTTTATAAATGATTCACATTACTTCAGTTTTTCAATGGGCTGTGGGAGCAGTTCGAATACAAGAGCAGAGTTATTGGCATGTTGGGGCATTCTTAGAGTCAGTTTATTGATGGGTATACCATTGCAGCTAATTTATGGAGACTCCATGGTTATTATCTCTTGGCTTAACAGAAATTCTACACTTGATGTTCCATCTCTGATGCACTGGTGTTGTGACATAAGATTTATGCTTCAAAAGGACCCGCCGATGATCTTTAAACATACATATCGTGAGCATAATTCGCTGGCAGATGCACTTTCCAAACAAGGCCTGAAATTGGATATGGGAGTTGTTTATTTTTCAGAATATATGGATGGTTTGATTGTAAACCATGGCAATCTCAAGCTTTTTTAGAGTAGTTGATTTCATCTATTATTCAACTTGTTATTAGCAGTGGACTGCGTATCACTTTCTGTTCTTGTTGAGTTCTTCTTGCTAGCATATATTGCTCTGATTGTATGTTCTGAAGTTCATCTTCGATATTTATCAGTACATTCTGACATGATATATTCAGAGATGATGAGAAAAGTCTGCTACGATCAGACTTTTTCTTTATTGATTCTGTTGTTATGTTATTGTCACTTATAGTTATATGTGATGGATCTGATTTGGCAACTGTATTGAATTGTCACTTTTAATGTGGCAGTCATGCTGATATGTAAAAGATGTCTTTTGATTCATATGAATAACAAAGGCTGGTATTTTTTCCTCTGGAAAAAAAAAAAAATGTGACTCTTATGTAAATGAGATTTTTTATAAAGTATTTCATTGTTTTAACTTTATAAAGTGATTTTATGAGATAAAGTACACTTGTTTCATAAAGTAAATGTGACTTTATTAAAATTAAATGTAACCGCTTTGGGGGTGTTTCTCAACCCTTTATCTTGAAAAGTAAGATTTAATATTGGACTTTGGATTTAGGGAATGGAGAAGGTGAAAAGTCACTCTTAAGTTATAAAAAAGAGCCTAGGGTAGTGTGCAACACAAGTTGAAGGAAAGTATTTCCAAGAGTGAGCATTTTTGTTGAGTGATTTGCAGAGAGAGAGGGAGCTGCATTTTTTCTCAAGTGGACATGAATCCCAAGGAGGTTTTTTTCTCAAGAGGGCACATTTCCCAAGGTATTTATTTATGTTGAGTAGTGTTGTTCCATACAGTCTGTATGGTATAGAAATAGCACAAATTTCAAGAAAAAATTATGGGCACGATTTCCGAGAAGAAGATTTTTTTGGGCACGAAAATCCGTATAGCCCGTACAATTTTGCACAGTCCATACAGGACATACTGTCAAATGGGCACGAAAATCGAGGTGGGCACAGAATTTGAGTTGGGCACAAAAATTGAGGAATATGGTACAATCATTTAATGTTGAAATAAATGTTGTTGTAAATTAATTTTATGTCTAATAAATATTGCAATAATATTTCTCTTGGACTAGCTTTCCCTAGGGTCACAGGGTGGGGTTTTTCCATGGTCACATTCACCAACTTTCTGTTGTTTTATGGGTTTATCAGTCTGTTGTTTTTAATGTGATTTTCCGTTGCTACAGACTTAGTTTCAATGTTTTAGCTTGTTGGGTTATTGATTTTAATGTATGAGAGGAGTTTTTATTAATGACAAGTTTTAAGTCTGAAATCTAGGTAAACTAAGTGTTTGACAAAATTATGGAAATTTTGTCAATATTTCTACTTGGTATCAAAGTCGAGGCTTTGTGTTAACAGTTGATTGTGGGTACAACAATAGTGTTGGTTTGTTCAAGGGATGAGGGTAAACTTGCTCTCGATTTCAACCTTGGAAGATGCAGGGTATTCGACATTGTTCAGGATGGGACATGTGTACATTTTCCTAATAGAGATGATTTGGGACATGTTTATATTTACTCGAAGAGAGTGGGACTGATTGATCCATAGTTGATTGGTGATCGGTTTGGTGAGTTGTACAAGTTCAGTGCACAACCCACGATTGATGAATCGGACGAGGAGCAGGAGGCTTCTAAGGCTGCAATGGTGCGTCTCAAGTTCCAATGGAAGAGAGGGAGTCTCTTCTGAGTACTGGCAGGAGGCTCAGCTAGCATGAGCGAAACAATGCTCAAGAGTAGAAAATTGATTCTCCTAGGAGTTCAGGGTTCAAGGTGGCTTCTAGAAGGTTATCTTCATATTTGAGTTTAGTGCAAGTAGTAGCGTTGGTTCCACGCTTAGAGGGAGCTCTTACAATGAACAATGTAATGGATTTGAGGATGGGACCTGTTGATGATGGCGGAGAGTACCTCCCTCGATGAGAGGGAAAGTTAGAGATTTAGCTCTGGTGGCACTCTGCATGTTTCTGTCTTATACGCGGAAGTGACCATGCACTAGCTAGGCTACTTTACTTTGTAATGTTGTTTTATAAAGTTTAAAGTGACTTTTATGTAAATAGGACTTTTTACAAAGTATTCCCTTGTTTTAATTTTATAAAGTGACTTTATGAGATAAAGTGCACTTGTTTCATAAAGTAAATGTGACTTTATTAAAATTAAATGTAAGCGCTTTTGAGGGGGAGTTTCTCAACCCTTGATCTTGAAAAAACGAGATTTAATCTTGGCCTTTGGATTTAGAGAATGGAGAAGGTGAAAAGTCACCCTCAAGTTATAAGAGAGGGCCTAGGGTAGTGTGCAAGACAAGTTGAAGGAAAACATTTCCAAGAGTGAACATTTTGGCTGGGTGATTTGCAAAGAGAGAGGAAGTTGCAATTTTTCTCAAGTGGGCACAAATCCCAAGGAGAATTTTTTTTTCAAGAGGGCGTGAATCCCAAGGAGATGGGCACGTTTCCCAAGGCATTTATTTATGTTGAGTAGTATTGTTCTATACGGTACAGTAGTGGCACAAATTTTGAGAAAAAAATATGGGCACAATATTCGAGAAGAGATTTTTTTTGGTCACAGAAATCCGTACAATTCCGTACAATTTGTATAGTTCGTACATGTCGTACTGTCAGCTGGGCACAAAAATCGAGGTGGGCACAAAATTCGAGGTGGGCACGAAAAATAGAGGTGGGCACAGAAATCGAGGAATCTGGTATAGTCATTTAATGTTGAAATAAATGTTGTTGTAAATTAATTTTCTGTTTGATAAATGCTGCAATAAAATTTCGCTTTGACTGGTTTTCCCCAGGGTGGGGTTTTTCCAAGGTCACATTAATAACCCAATTTCTATTGTTTTATGGGTTTACCATTCTGCTATTTTTTATGTGATTTACTACTGCTACATACTTAGTTTCAGTGTTTCAGCTTGTTGGGTTATCGATTTAAATGCATGAGGTGTTTTTATTAATGACAAGTTTTAAGTCTGAAATATGGGTAAACTAAGTATTTGAAAAAAGTCAGAAATTTTTTTCAATACTTCTACAACAAAAACTCCTCAATCTCTTTTAGGAAAAGAAGAATCCGCTCCAGAAGAATTACAACCAAACCTGCTCAAAAGGCCTAATATAATCGACAAGAGGAAGATATGAACAAAGTTCCAAGAGGAAGAGATGCAATATGATAGCTTGTTAGGAGAAACGATATCAAAGTTCGTGTAGTTGAAGAAGCTACGAAGTTGTTGCAGTTGGAGAATCTACAAATTTGGCGTTGGAGAAACTACAAAGTTGCGAGGATAAATTTACTAAAAGAGCATTGAAAGCATGAAACAATAGAGAAAGCAAGAAAGAGGGTGGCATTGATAGAGGCAATGGATATAATGAAGGGGGTGGCAGTGACAGAGGCGGTGGCGACAACATTGTTAAAGGCGATAAATGCAAAGAAGGCAGCGAAGCGGTGATATGTCAGGGTTTTAAGTGAACAGAAACAGTGCATAGCAAGGGAATTCCGCTGCCACCACGAAAATAAGAATTCAAAGTATATGACGAATAGAATAGAGCACGTTCATTTATTTTTATTTTTAAACTTAAATTTAACTAAGAAAAATTAAAACCGTAGCTTAAAACATTGGATTAAAGAAAAAATTGTAAAAGTCAACCTTGATCGAATGCAAAGTCAATCTGAATCGATTACAATAGTACCTTGGCCTTTGACGAGAACTAATAAGGAAGAAGTCAAGTAAGTTATAAAGTAACTGTTTCTTAAGTATGGAGGGGTGTATTAAGGAACTTTTATATTCAAGTGGTTAAATCTTAAGTTGACAAGCAATAATAGTATTTCAAGATCTATAAAGATCACTGCCACATAAAGTCTTGACAAATATAAGCAATTGAATTTTGAGGTTAATGAAGAAAGTGTTCATGTTTCTCTAGGTTGCAGCATCAGGTAAACATTATGCAGACATTCTCCCAAAGGGGTCATGTGAATTGACCAATGGCTAGTGGGGAATGGCTCTGGCGTAGCCTTGATTAGTCATGTAAAGTGACTAAAAGTGAATAAGGTTTGAGGTTCTAAGCCTTGATTAGTCATGTGAAGTGGATAAGAGTGAATAAGGCTAGAGGTCACATTGCATACTCTGTGAAGGAGTGCTATGTGATAAAGTGATTTATTCTATATTGAAGCAAGTCGACTTGTTTATTTGATAGGGGATTTTATCCCCTTATGAAATATACGAAGTGTAATCTATGTTGAATTTGATATAGGATCTAAGAAGCGTATGGGACTTCTTAGAGTGGGGTCAAATCAACATTAGAGATCTTTATGTGAATAGATGTGCATGTGAGGAGATGAACATCAACAAGGACAACTTTTATATGATGAAGAACTAACCAAGAAGTCAAGTCAACCATTAAAGAATTCACATATAGCATTGAATAAGTCCCAAGGAAGATTGAAGACAAAAAGACAATTCGACCTAGAAGAAAGAACAAGTATTCCCAACAAAAAGACAAGTCGGCCCCATTAGCGAAAAGGTCAAGTGAACTGAAGAACATAAATAAAGTGCTCCAAGAATTCATTTTCACTAATCATCCAACATCTTCTCTAATACACAAGGGTGCACTTTCCAAGGAGGGCTAGTGAAGACCACAAAGAGTAATTTTTGGGGTTCATTAGAGAAAATTTGAGGTTTAAAACGGGTCTCCTAAGAAAAATAATAAAATAATATTTATTATTTTTTTATGAAGAAAAAAAATGTTTTTTTTGTTTGTATTTTCAACATATCTCCCTTTGTTTTTACTCACATTTTGAGATGTGAGTAAAAACAAAGGGATATATGTTGAATATACGAAAAAAAAATAGTTTTTTTCATGACAAATATGTCAAGTCAACCATTATGGTTGAATTATTTTATTGAAACTCTATTAGTTCTTGAATTCCAACTCATCAAGAAAGTATGGTTGGTTTTTTTTCTTATAAGGTCGATTTTAGACCCCAAATTTCCTCTAATGCTTATATCTCTTCTAAGAGGTTCATTGTATCTTCCTAGAGATTCACTAGGGTTTTTTTGGAAGAAGGGCACACTCTTATGTGTTAGAGTTGTATCTTCATGATTGTTATTGTTCTTGACTTGAATTGGTTTCTTTAAAGAAAAGTTAGTTGGGTTTTCTCCCTATTGGGTTTCACGGGATATAATTCTTGCGTCTCTTGTGCATGGCTATCTTTCTATGATCCTTTGTTTCCACTACAATTTAAGTTCAAATTTGTAGTGTGCAATTATTCAATGAAAATTATGGGATGAAATTGATGCTTGAACATTATTGTGAAATAATTGTCAAGATCTGAAAATAGACAAAAATTCAACCTAGTATTAGAGTAGTTTTGAAAGATATCCATTTGGCAGCTTTTTCCCATAAGTCTAGAAACTAGGTCTTCTGAATTTGGACTCTTTCAGCCTAACATTGGATTTGATCCTAGTGTCTTAGAGGTCACCTTGGTAGGGTGCATCTATTTGTGGAGCCAAATTTCAATTTTGACCTAATTTTTGTCGAGATTAGGGTTTTCAGATCAAATTTCAGATTTCTATCAAGATAGTGACTAGTCTCAAAGTAGAAGACATGTTGGATGATGTTGAGATTGCATATGAATACTAGTAGTCTTAGTTGTCTCTGCTACATGCACTATTACAAATAGTAGTGATACTTGGTTGATGGACAGTGATGCTTCCATGCACATGACAGTTCAAGAACAGATTAAGGATCTTTCAAAAGTCAAATGCTTCAATTGTCAGAAATATGGTCGATTTGCTTATCAGTGTCCTCAAAAGAAAGGAAAAGGAAGAAGAAATTATGAAAATGTAGGTGGAAGATCAGCTCTAGTTCAATAACAGAAGAAGAAGGATCTTTCTAAAGTTAAATGCTTCAATTGTCTTACATTTGGTCATTATGCTCGTTAGTGCCCTCAAAAGAGAAGGAAGGAAAGGAAGCATGCATCAACAACAAATGTTGAGAATCCACCACATAAGAAGACAAAACTTGTTGTTAAGGCAAGAAGAAGTATTGACACTTCATAAAGAGGTCTTCTAGAGCTCTAGGTAGAACATAAATGTGTTTGCAAGGATTGTGCACTTTGCAAGAATGCCAAGGGTTCTTCTCAAGCAGCGATGGTAGATCCAAAGGGACCTTGGATCGAATGCATTTAGATCAAGTTTTGAGACTTCAAGGCTCAGGCAGAGAACTTGATAAAGATCAAATTTTTGGAGGAAAGTATACCTCCAAGGACTTCAATGATTTCTGCAGGAGGCAAGGATCAAGAGAGAGTAAACAAAAAATATAATTATTTAATGCCTTAAGTAATGAGTTTTATTTACTTAAGTTGAATTGATATTATTTATGAATAGCATAACAATTTAAATTGGTATTGTTTAACTCTCATGGACAACTATGTCATGCATTGCAGAACAGATCCATTAATGAAAGATGCAAAGATGATGATCCATGATCAAGATCTACCCATGTTCTTATGGGTAGAGGCATCTATTACCATAGTTTATGCACAGAACAAGAGTCATCACTAGATATTGGGGATAAGACTCCTAGAGAAGCATTCACAGAAGTGAGTCATATCTTATGTAAGTCAAGAGTGAGTCATATCTTCTGTAAGTCAAGAGTGAGTCAGATCTCTTGAGTGGACAAGAGTGAGTCATAACTCTTGTGAATGAAATCATAGTGAGACATATCTTTTGTAAGTCAAGAGTGAGTCATATCTCTTGAGTGGACAAGAGTGATTCATATGTCTTGTGAGTGACAGAAGTGAGTCATATCTTCTATACGTTAGGAGTGAGTTATACCTCTTGTGGTGATCAATAAATAGTGAGAGTCAAGAGTTTGAGATCCGATGAGTCATATATAGAGGCCAGAATGGCTTTGTGATACTTTGCAAGATGCAACTCCCAATGGTACTTTTAGGGAGAACAAAATATCTCAGAGGTTCTCAAAATATTTGGCATTGATGAATCACATTATTGATTTACAGTTATGAGGAGGCAACATGACAACAAGTTTGGAAGGATGCCATGATGGAGTATAAGTCCATCATAAAGAATGATATGTGGGAGATAGTGCGGAGACCTAAGGGGAAGTCGATGGTGACTTCCAAGTGGATTTATAAGATCAAGCATGCAATCCAGATTAGCATCTGGGAGGGCACATTATATAGGATATGGAGTTGGCCAATTTGTAGAATTAGAGAAAGTCATGGATGGTATTCAATGTTCTTGAGAGAGCAAGAGGCTCATCTCAGTAGATCCACTTGATTGGAGATGATGCAAATGGATACACATGGACCAACAATGCAAAAGGAAACATGTTGCTTCAATGCGGGATACTCAGACGCAGAGGGAGCAAGATACTCCGGAGCAGATGGAGCAAGGTGCTCCAACACACAAAGAGTAGTTGCAACGCAGTTTATTGATGATGGAAGAGGTGCCCTAGTTAGGAGTACCTCCCTCACCAAGAGGAAGTTAGCTTCAAAGATCGAGATGAAGGATCTTAGCCTTGTGCATTACGTTTGTTATTAGAGGTATGGCAGAGACCATATGAGATCTTCCTCAATCAAAGTAAGTACACGGTCAAGATCCTAAACAGATTCGGTATGATGGACTGCAAGTCCATGACTACACCGATGGTGACAAATTTGGAAAAGATGAGTGATTCTGCTTCAGATTTAGTTTTGATGGATCCCATGATGGATAGGCAGCTGATTGGATCCTTGATGTACCTGGTTAACGCTAGGCCAAATATTTGCTTTACAATGAACACCGTGAGCCAATTTATAGTTGAGTCGAGACATGTGCATTGGGTTGTAGTAAAGCATGTGCTAAGGTACTTGTGTGGTACAGTTGGATATGGTTTGAGAAATGTCTCAAGTGGTGAAGTGAGCCTTTGTAAGGATATGTAGATTTTGACAAGGTAGGGAGAGTAGTGGACATAATGAGCAACTTGGGGTGTTGCTTCAGCTTGAGATCAACCATGATATCTTAGTTTAGTAGGAAGCATACTTATGTCGCACTCAATACGACAGAAGTAGAGTATATCGCAGCCAATGTCACAGGTCGCAAAGCAGTGTAGCTTCTAGCAAGACTATTTGGTTAAGAAATCAAATATCACTTCATCCGAGACATGGTGTAGATGGGAGCACTGAAGTCCTAGTACATATCCACATATGAGCAAATAGTCGACATTCTCACCAAGCCTATGTCCAAGGTAAAGTTTTTATACTTTAGGGACCAAGCTTGGTGTGATGGAGAGTGTCTCCATCAGTGAGAGGGAGTAGTGATGGATGAGCAACATTGAGCAGATATTCATGTGAGGTGAATGGCCCAAATACCGTGATGATTCTACAGAGGAGCGACATACATTCACGTGAAGTGAATGGCCAAGACACCATGATGGTTCAACAAACAAGCAACATACATCCACAAGAAGTGAATGGCTTTGGCACAATCTTTATCTAGATAGTCATATGGTTTGGCTAGGAGTAAAAACTCGAGATGCATAATGTATCCTACCAATATTCTCACCAAGTGAAAAGTTTGGCGTGATGCAAAATGTCTCCCTCACTGAGAGAGAGTGTTGATGTTTCTCCAGCTTGCAACATCGGGCAAACATTTTGCAGACATTCTCTTAGATGGGTCAAGTGAATTGACCAATGGCTAGTGGAGAATGGCCCTGGCGTAGCCTTGATTAGTCATGTGAAGTGACTAAGAGTGAATAAGGCTCGAGGTGCTTAGCCTTGATTAGTCATGTGAAGTGGCTAAGAGTGAATAAGGCTAGAGGCCAAATTGCATACTCTATGAAGGAGTGCTCCGTGATAAAGTGGTCTATTCTATATTAGAGTGAGTTAACTTGTTTATTTGATAGGGGATTTTATACCCTTGTGAAATATGCAAAGTCTAATCTAATGTTGAATTTGACATAGGCTCTAAGAAATGTCTGAAACTTCTTAGAGTAGGGTCAAATCAACATTAGAGGTCAAATCAACATTAGAGCTCTACACGTGAATAGACGTAAATGTGAGGAGATGAACATTAACAAAAACAAATTTTCTATGATGAATAAATAACCAAGAAATCAAGTCAACCATTGAAAAGTTGGTTGGGTTTTCTCTTTATTGGGCTTCTCAAGATAAAACTCTTGTCTCTTATGCATGGGTATCTTTCTCTAATCCTTTGTTTCCGCAGCAATTGAAGTTGAAATTTACAGTGTGCAATTATTCAATGAAAACTATGGGATGAAGTGAATGCTTGAATTTTTTTGTGAAATAATTGTCGAGATCTGAAAATAGATAAAAATTCAACAGAAAGAAGATTTATTTAGTCATTTTGAAAAGTGGATTACTAGTAAAATAAATTTTAAGACTACTGAAGAAATTGATATTATCGTCATTTTTACCCCATATGATATCAAAAATGACATGAATGTAGAGTTTTCCAATCAATTACAACTTCCTGGGCTAAATATAACTAAAACACTAGTTTCAAACAAAAGATGGTATAAAATAAAACAGAAAACTTCAACTAACGATGGACAATTATGAACTATGTTAGAATTTGTAGCTCAGACAGGTATTTCTACGTGGGGGTGTCTAGCATGTAGAAGTGATCCAAAAAGTAACTCTCTAGACTGTCTTGTAAAAGTGTCTTTTGTATGGTCAATGGTATTGGAGGGCCCATGGTATTGGGTGTCCCATCGTATTGGCATAAAGTGACTTTTTTTTTTGAATACAGATATTGATATATTTATAAACGACTAAATTAAATTCAGCAAAAGGTTACAAAAAGATCCATCCCTTCAGGAAGAGTATCATAGTCTGGAAATATAAACATATACAAAGTTACAGTCATCTGGACATGAGAATGTCTTTGAAAAAAGATGTAATAACCAAAACTACTATAGATTCTGACAATTTGACCAACAACTAGTAGACAAAAAAACTGCATGAAAGAAAAACCTACAGACTAAAGTCATTTTGAGAATCAGTCTCTTCAACGGAGACTTCCTCCATATCAAAGTCTTCATTAGAACTACCAAACTTGGCAGAATAAACATCTTCAAAATCTTCATCATCTTCAGCAGAATCGACCTCAAATCTTGCATTAGGCTCTGAACTTTGTTTACCACTGCCATATAGAGAATCCCGAAAACTCCTGAAAGTTTCAAGATTAACAATATTAGAAGAATTAACACCCAACATATTCACCTCAGAACAAGGATCAGGAACAGGCTGGTCCTGAGAATTCACTAAATCTTGAATGAACCTGTTATATCTAGTAGGGGCTTGATTGGGCCCGAATGAGTCAAAAATGAACCATTAGAAACAGTTGAACCAAAAGCATTTCATTACCCATATTCAGATATTCATCAGAGTTCTCCTCTACCCTGGAGTTTTTTCCTCCTATCAAATTTTCATGTTCTTTGAGCTGAGCATCATGATTGTCAACATCCTTCCTTAAGTCTTGAATCATTCTATTGCAGGATTTTACAACCTCATCTAGATTGGAAAATTTTATTTCGAGGGTAGAACTGATTTTAGCATAATTGTTCAATACAGAGAATTGGTCCTAAATGTCCTTCAATTGGTTGTGGAACAAATTCATACTAGCAAAAACTCATTCAACTTAAGCAGAGAGATCATCTAATTTCTTAATAAATTTCATAATGAAAGCCCAACCCAGAGAAACCTCTCCCATATTTAAAGAGATACAATCAATTCTCAAGGGGAAAGGGTTATCCGAACCAGTTTTAGAGAAGCCAAAGTGCACATTATCAAAAAAATCACTGCCACAAGAGGGATGAAGGAGAAGAGCATCACCAAACCAGAACCAAGACGCAACATAAAAACCACAATAGCTATGATTTTGTCCAACATCCCAGAGAGGAAATTCATAAATGAAGTCAAAATCTCCGATAAGGAATACCTGTAAATTCGAGGAGCTGAAGCTGATGAAGTGTCTTCCTCCCCACACTAACGAGAAGACAAGCGAACCTCCATCATAGCTAGCCACCATTCCAAAGACCGCAAAAATCCAAACTCCGGAGCTGAACCAGCACAAACAACGAAGAATGAACCTCAAAGCAGAACAAAGAAGGGTTTGAGGAGAAGACTTAATTGTCCCGCCATCCAAGTAGTACAAGCCACCCACTGCATTCAACATATGACAGTTGTCCATAATGAAATTCTTAATTAAAGAAACCACCAACTTTCCAAAAAGATGAAGGGAGAGAATACCAAAGTTAAGGTAGGGAAATGGATTTCAAATTTCCATCATTATCTTCATAGCCACCAATAGGTAGATGAGAAGCTATATTTGCCAATTCATCATCCTGATGATTTAGATCATGAAGCACATGAAAAAATATTAGAGATTCAAAAAGAGGATTAAAATTTAATATCCTCTTATGAAGACGACCGACAATTTGATCAGAATCATCTATGCTTTAGATAGCCTGAGAAATCACAAAATAAGAGTCCTCAATCATAATTAAGAATGATGACCAACTTCCATGGATAGCTTCAAGCCTAAGAACAAGGTCATTCTCTCTACATGGTTATTTGTTTCAAAGCCTAAACCACAAGCAAACGACTTAACTATATTTCCATTGGGATCAAATAGAACCCCCGCACTTGCCACCCAATTTTTTCGCAGTGAATGTTATAAAAGAGTCTATGAAGTGTTGTTTAGTACAACAGTGAGAGGAGTGATTCATATCTCTTGTGGTGGACAAGAGTGAGTTATATGTCTTGTGTTGGACGAGTGAGTCACATCTTTTGTGTTGGCTTGGGAGTGAGAGATTCACTGATGCTGGGGTTTTTATTTACTACTGAGGGTTTGGGCACAGTGAGACCCGAGAGTTTGAGTTTTGATGTGCCATATCTGAAACCCTGGTGTTATAAGTGTTATTTAACAAATATGCAATAGAGACAAATTGTTTGATGGTTTTCCCCATTGCGGTTTCGAGGGTACATCTTATGTTCATTTTTCTCTATGATCTATTGTTGCTTATCAATGTGTTGCCATTTATCTTTACAATAAATTGAATTCTTTCGGTTAAATTAATTACCCACATAATATAAAAGATCAAAATTGCAACCGAGATTTGGTAAGCTAAAAATTTCACAAACTAAAATCCAATTCTAAGTTGGGTTATCGGGAAAAACATGACATAACTCTAGGTTGGAAATGGGTGGAAGCATTGGCCATTATCACCTTAAATTTTAAAGGAGAGACATTTGAGGTTTTTTTATAGTCAAAAGAAAATAATATTATGACCTAACATTAATTCTAGCACCGAAGTCCTCCCATCTAAAGACGTAGCAAAGGTGGCCACTCAAAGGAGAGACATTTGAGGTTTTTTTATAGTCAAAAGAAAATAATATTATGACCTAACATTAATTCTAGCACCGAAGTCCTCCCATCTAAAGACGTAGCAGAGGTGGCCACTCAACACACCTTAAATTTTAAAGGAGAGACATTTGAGGTTTTTTTATAGTCAAAAGAAAATAATATTATGACCTAACATTAATTCTAGCACCGAAGTCCTCCCATCTAAAGACGTAGCAGACGTGGCCACTCAACACACTTAAAACAACAGGAGAAGAAACAAGGTTAGAGGAAAACGTTGCGAGACTTCAACAATATTTTGTTGGTAAAGGACAACAAAGTATCACATCTAAAAAAACCGAAACAACTCCTTGCTCACTCAAGTCTAAGTTAAAATTTGAGAAAATGGAAAAAATTAAAATGAAAATACAAGTTGTCAGAAACATCAATTGACTCATTGAATTGGGAATATTTTCAGACATCGAAGTACATATTGTGCAAACATAAATTTTAGTAAATACAAATTAATACTAATGAAATAACAACGATCCACGAAACAACACAAATATGTAATGAAAAAAAGACACAAGAATATAACAAAGATATAATACAGTGTAAATGAGAACTATAAAACCAAGATCAAACGAAATGAAATAGGTCACGCTATCAACAACATTATAATCAGAAGAGTCATCACATTAACTAATCAACTTAGCAACATCATTTTTGAACAAACGGTACAATGTTCCAAAGAAATGTGATTCCGATGCAATTCGGTCTCAAAATCGAAGGTATCCTTGGGATCACAATCAAAGAAATTTTATCCAAGAACCGTATCAACAAATAGTCCCAAGGAAGATTGACCTAGGATGGATTGCTTTGTCTACAAAGAGCCAATACTATTCAAAAGTTCGAATGTAATTCTCTTGGGTTTCTTGAAACACTAGGGGGTGAAAGCATTTCAAGGGAAGATGATTTGAAATGTCCCTAGTCTGGTATATAACCATATTAAAAAGTAATTAATATTATTGTTACAGGTAGCTAGGGTCATGACTCTTCATCGTCACTATGCCTTTTCAAAGCTATATAAACCCAAGCCATTTATTCATTCAGTGTAATCATTATTTATTCATATTTGGCAATGAAATGATGGATGATTGACAATTCAATCAGATACAATAGCATGTATATAAATAACAACAATGAAGACATTTGTACTCTTTACAACTATCTAAGGGTTCTCATGTTATACTCCATTTCCTCCCTCAAGTAGTCCCTTCTAACTTTCTTAAAAGTCAGGCCTGAGAATCTCTAGTCCTAATGCTTTGGATTTCAGCAAACCAAGCCAAACGATAACATTGGATCACAAGTTATTGCTGTTCTTTGCAATATCTTTATCCTTTCAAGCCACCAACTTCTATCGGCCTCTTGAGAAAAAAATATCTAGCACACACTGGGTTGACATCCAAGAATGTGCAATGTCCCTACCTTGGAGAGAGTGTCGTTGAATGTGCACCCAATGCAATCTGAGTAATTCCATCTTGCATGTTGTGTCTAAATATGGGTATATCTTGGACATGCCTCCATCTACCTCTAGCTAATCTTAGGAGGTACCTATGGAATTTTAGTTTTATGTATACGAGGTTTGACACTGTGGTAGCCCATCTATCCAGATGCACCTAAGCTTGACCATTATCAAATATCCACATCATATCCATGCCCCATAAATGTCTAGGAAAACCAAAAAGTTCTTATCACTTCAACCAAAATGCCTAAAAACTTTCCATGGGAAAGTGACTTTAAACACACGGTAATGACAAAGTCGAAAAATGTTTTGACATTGCAAGGCCAATTGCAAAATGGAAAAATACATCCTTTCCATATTGTTTATTACATGGGGGAAACAAAAATACCAAGACAGAAAATATACCACTGTGAAAACCAGACTAAGAATTCTTGAAAATATGAAGGGCACGAATTAAAGGGAAAAGCAAAGGCGGCTCAATAGCTTTTGTGCATAAACTTAACACAGTAACAACCAAAAATGAATTCTCATTGGCCACTCAGAAATGAAAGTATGTCAAAAATGATCTAAATATTTGAAAAATCAAGGGAAACCACATATGACAGTGTATTTGGAATCTTATATTGACTTCCCAACTCTGCATTCCTTGTATGTATATTCCTTTGTTAGAAGGCTTATCAGGGGCTTCCTAGCAGGCTGGATTGACCAGCACAAGGCCAACCCTTCGAACAAAGGGATTGGCAAGGATGGAACAAATAAATACAAGGCAAGAAGCAATCTCACTGCCATGGGTGGGTTGACTTTTTAGGACATTTCTTACCTCAGCTCAAGACCTTTCAGTCATGACAAACTAAGGCTGTTCGATCGCATGGATTTGGAGTCAAAGCAAGGGGGAGGAAGCCAGCACCCCTTGCCCCCCAGCAAAACAAGCATTGGCTTGCATCAAACTTCATCACTCACCTCCATTACTATCATCAAAATAGGAAGAGTGAGAATTTATGATAAAAACACAATACCCTCAGAAAAGAAGCATGCACGCATACATTTTGAACATTTAATACTTGCAGGCAGACAGATTTGGTTGTTAAAGGAAATGAACGGCAGCATCTTACTTAAATTTATGGAATTTTACTGCTATGGAACATGCAAATAAAACCAAAAAATAACATATATGCCATCAAATCTAGTGCAATACAAAGAATGCTCCTCTGGGCCCTTACTCTTCTAAATCATGAAAAGTAAACTGCAAATGAAAATTGTAAAAACCCTTGGGAAAGCAGAACCCACTAATTGTTACCATGGACAAAGATAAATCTGTAGAATAAGCACACAAGAATTGTGGTACGCCATATAAAGATCTTACACTGATAACTTAATTTATCCTTCATATACAACACAGAAAAATGTTTGCATTCTGGCCTTTGCTAAATCCGAAGGCATATTTTTAAGAAAACTATTGAATAAATTCAAGCTCTTAGGACTCCTGACTGAAATTATCCTGCAGTAGAATCACAAACAATGCAGTTCCTTGAAAGAGTTTGAAATTTCAAATGCTCTTTAACAAACAAACTGGCATTTATTAAAAAAAATAATAAAGATTCGTAACCTCTCTAACAAGCTTATGTCTTTTTAAGTGACAATAAGACGCCAAGAACAAGTTTGTCCATTCCCCATTGAATATGATTGAATGAAATGGCAAGAAAGCATGATTAAAGAGAGTGTGACTTTATTAGATCTAATCTCTCTTACTGTCATCTCCACCATACTGAGTAGAGTTACCATTCCAAAAAGCATTTTGGTCACGAAATGACTCATCTTCATCATGTTTTAGTGTATGTATATTACTGCCCCAGCCCTTTTTTTCCACCTTGCTACTGCCGCTAGCCTTTTGATCTTTCCCAGGAACATTGGATCTTGACATGTAGCTACTATTCTGGCTACCATCTTTAAATACACTCTGCAGAGACGGATTTGGACCTGTAGAAAAGATTTGGTCAGATCAAGAAGTTGCCAAGTGCAATACACAGCAGTTGAAAATTAAAATGACATGGAAATTCATGAGACATAACAACTCACCATACTGCCACACAGAGTCTCTTGACGTGGAATCCTGATTTGTGGAAGCCCCACTAAAATAGGAGAATGGATTGAAGTATGACAATATTCTTGCAAAAAGTCCAGGACTGGCTTCTCCATTCCGCAAAGAGCTGGGAGATCCCATATTGTTGGCTTGAGATGAGGAACGCCAATCAGAGGGACTTGTCGCAGATTTAAAGGGCACAAGTATCATTGCTACCCTTGTACCCAAGTTAAGCTCTGAAAGCACTTTTCCCATATCTACAGGGAACCAGTTTTTTGTTTTCAGGAAGAAGATTTACAGAAAAGGACAAAAAGGCAAAAGAAATCATGCAGAAAATGTACCAGTATTACAGCCAACTAAAATTCAAATTCTTCCATCTTGAGGTTTAAAAACAACAGCCCCCAAAGGCTCCAAGCATCAAGACTCAGCAAGTGAGCAGAATGTTATCTGCTGACCCAAAATCAACTCAAGTATGGGCTTGTATAAATCCATTCCCCATTTCCTTCCTTCCTTCCTCTATCATATGCAAATTTTGCAGAAAGAAAGAAAACATACAATGCAGTTGATGTGGCAAACCATTCTCAAATTACCAAGTTTCATATTCTTGTTTCATCAGTCAATGAAGAAGGAATACAAGGAACATGCAATTATTAGGATAGAATTAGGGTTTCTCTGAACGAAGCAAATAGATAATAATTAGGAAATGAGGGCAGCAAAAACTTTAGACAGGTGACAAAAACCTTCTAAGATAGTAAGATCCAGGCTCCCTGTAAGTAAAACCCATTTTTCTACCTGGAATGGTTCCATGTTACAGAAAACTTGACATCATCCACACTCATATCACCCAAATCAATACCAAACTGTGGCTATATGTATGAAAGCTACAAGAGATATGAGGAACAAAGAAGTATGATAACAAGGGACCAATTTTTGGTACAAGAACAAAAGGGAAGGTGTGCCATTACACGAACACATGCACATTATACACGCACAGATCTGCACTTGCACAAATATTATAATGCTACAAATAATAAAATAAAAATATCCATAATTGATAACCATTCATCAATTCAGAACATGCCCTCAAACTTCAAAAGGGAATGATCATGGTTAATAGATCCCAAGCATATTAAGCCATTCCATTGCGTGAGTTGATGTGTCCAAGTGCCTAGAAGTAAGGGCTCACATATGTATAGTTTTATTTACATTCTACAAGCATAGATCCATCTTAACACTGAATATATTAAGCACACAGAGGGATCAAAAAGAAATGAAGGCACAAACCTCTTGAAGCTTAAAAGCTTGGGGGTTAAGATGGATCGATGCTGGTTTATTTTATTATTATTATACAGCTTAAAAGAGGAAGGAAGGTTTCCAGCACTTCAAAAAAATTATTTCTGCCTTATTTTAAATAAAAGGGGCTATTGAAGGAAAAAATATTACAGTTGCTATTAGTCCTTGTGAAACCAAAAATTACATTAAAGCTGAGCTGGCCAATCAATTACTAACTTCTGAGCCAATTATAATTGAAAAGATAATGTGGAGCGTAAAATGTTATGAAATCAAGAATTTACAAGTGACAAATAGTGATGATGTTTTCCCAGCCCACTTCAAAATTACATCTATGTCAGAAGACGTTCATATAATTCTAGGTCTGATATGGATTGAAACATTGGGTATCTTCATCTTAAACTTGAAAAACAAATACAGAGGAAGCACCAGAGGTTGTCACACTCAAAACAATCAGGTATCCCAACATAGAGAAAGATAATAAGGATAAAGTGTAAAATCTAGATAAGGTTTTGTGGAAAAAGATAAGGAAATTTCTCATCTAGAAAATCAAAACAAAGCCCTGTTAACAGAAAGTGGAAAACAACAAAAATGGAAGTACAAGTTGTCAACAAAGGGACACCAATTGACCCAATAGAATCAGAAGTATTTTTAAAAGCCAGAGTACAGACTACAAATATAACAGAACCAATGGAACAAACATAAATAAAAATAAATAATTATGATAAGCAAATAACAAACCATCCGAACCAATGGAACAAACATAAATACAAATAAATAAATATAATAAGCAAATAACACACCGTCCACACAGTGTGAATGAACGCAAGCTATACCTTGGCAAAACACAATTCAGGAAAAACCCAGCTAGAAGGTGAGACCTATGCTATTGCTCTTTTCTTCTCAGTTATGAAATCAAGTACAAAAAAAGTGCATGTCATATCAGCCTACAATGAGCATGAGGGAGATATAACGCCCGTGCCTTTTGTTCCCTCACACATTTGCTTTCAAACTGGAGCCTGCCTCAATTTATGGTGCAGTTTTGGGGTTTGTCACAAATGTGGTATACTCTTGATGGAGGATGGTTCTAGTCATGTGCTTTTGGATGAATACTGCAATGGAATTTGACTAAAAGGTTTCATAAAGGTTTCTAGTTGGCAAGCTCTACTTGCAGTGGAGTTGCGCCCTCAATCTACAGGAGGTCTTCAGCTCACCTTTGACAAGGGTGAGTGGGCCTGTCTTCTTTGGCCTGTTTCCCTCCTTGCTCAGAGTTTCCAGCTTTGGTTATTTGGCTGGTTTTTGGAAGGAATTGCACCTGGCTTTTTAGTCATATTGGGTCGCAGATTTGTTTTCAATTCCATAAGGGCACCCAGTCTTTCTTCAAGTCGAATTCAGGTTAAGGTCAGGACATCTCTTGTTATCCTTCTAGTCTTAGAAGAGGCTCAAAAGTCTGTGTCAATTGGCCTTCTGACAACTAGCATAAAAAACCCCTTTGATTCAAGGTGGCACAATGGTGAGGGGAATGGAGAGATAAAAAAGATCCTGAGACAGATGACAAAACATTGAATACCTCAACATCTACATGGAAAAACAAGAGGCTAAACAAGAGGAACTGGAAGCCAAGCTCAATGAATAAAGCTTGAAATATGATGAGTTCACTTGTGATTCAGAAATGCATTATAACAACATCCTGGTGTTTGCTTGCAGTTCTCAATCTACGGCTGGGTTCCCAAACGTCTCCACGGGTTCAAAGAAAGATCCCATGTCCTATCAAAGCAGGGGGACCCAAGCATTGTTGATTATGGGAAGCTCATTGGGAACACATTGTGGTTGGTTGGCTTGAGGAAGCACACCTCGTCTCGTCTCCATGGGTTCATCTTTGCAGCAGTTCGTTATGGTTTCCTACATGCTTTTGGATGGACTTATGTTTTTCTTACAGGGTGTCATGATGACTTCCATGTGCC
>LPNX010912914.1:0-15000 GCA_001517045.1 Pseudotsuga menziesii
ACTCAATGCAAGATATTTTGCATAAGTATCTCAAAAAATCCAAGTAAGTCGAGGGATGCCTGATTTTTCAGGTTTCTATTGCATCTAACGTGCACAAAAGGTCCCTCATCTTCTTGCACACACCCATTGGTAGGGATGAAACATCTAATAGTGTTAATGATATGGTGGTTAATTTTTGCAATTTATCATTATTAATACATAGTAGTATCCAATTCCCTTATTTTGTTATGAAGTTAGACATTTTCTTCTAAACCCATTGCATATTTACTCAAATCAATTTGTAAAGAGTTATTTTCTCGTCAAGGAACATCTTTGCCTCTACAATGTAAGAAAGTTGATATTGTAATTTGATGTGATGTTTGAACACAATATTGATGTAAAGGCATGGAACAATGCTGAATAGGTGTCCTAGAGTTTGGTTGCATTAAGTAACAGATGCCTGTAAATTCATCTAGAGCTAATAAACATGCTTCTCTTCTTGTTTTGCAAAAATGGGGCAATGTTTGAATGCTAACAACCATCTTCTATATTGGGCTTAAGGGATGGCACATAATTCAAGTTATTAAATTTTTCAAATTACTTGACTCTCAACTAATAATCATATGATGGAAAGTTTTGTGGCAGTTATGGGTCCTTATTTGGATTGCCCCAATGAGTTATTGCTAGGAGAGTTATTGAAGAAACACGTGCAAGGCTTGAGTAGCAATAGTCCATTCATTTAACTTTTAATATACTATCCTAAATGAGGATAGAATTGCTACCTATTACAACCTATTTCCAACCCATCCCTTTCCTTGTAAAATATTCTTTAATTTGCTCGCAAATAAGACATGACATTTTTCTCTAACTGATTATGAAAATATTGTCACCAAGTAGATCATAAGGCAACCTTTTCTTCTTCCTTCAACCATTTGGACACATTCTAGTGAATCCTTAATACCACTTTATGCATTACAAGAACTCCAAGCTTCTCTATTAACCCTTTCTTATCACTCAAAAGGTAGGAAAAAATATCAAAATGCCTTGACATTTTGGGGGTACTAACAAGTGTGAAGGAAAAGACAAGTTTGTAAGAGAGCTTCACATGAAGTGTCATAATTGTGTAATATTAAAACATTTATTGAGTAATATGCTCACATTTGTATTAAGTAATCAATGTGAAGGAGTCTAAACTATGGTGATCCAAGAGTTGGAGAAAGGCCAAGGGACACTATTTAAAGGTTGATACTGATGATATTTAAAGGTAATCTCTGTATATTCATAATTATGTTTGTGTTTATTGACTTCCATATCCACTCATTAGTTTGTAGTGGCATTATGTGCTACTTATAGACATTGAAAGAAGGTGAACTAATAAAGTATCAAACCCACTTTTCTAAAATGCATGCTGCTATTCGAGCAACCCAACAATAAAACACACTAAGAAACATGTTTCTAAAGTGCATAAGAAGTAAGCATTTTTAGTTCATGTGTTCTAAATATTTTTGGAATTATTGAAATATTGTGGCAACTTTAACTAAAGTATAATTACTTTATTCACAATTCATTAACATGTGAAATCTTGCACCTTGACAATTTCTTGACAAGGAAATTAACCTATAAAGAAAGAGGCAAAATTGATTGCTCAGTTGAATGCTTAAATAATGCTGAGGATAATGAGGATGATGATGAATGGATTATTGAAATTCTTGGCTCATATGTATTTTCTCTTCCTTATTGGTGCATTGCATGACTTGCAGGCTAGTAATACATCAGACCTATTTCAAAGATACATCAAGTTTTGATAAGATTTCAATGGCTATGAAGATTCATAATGTACTTTGTTTTAACCTAATAAGCTCACTATTTATGGGCTATGTATTGAGTAAAGGCACTTTAGTAGTTGTCCAATTTAACATCTCATCTTTCAGCAGGACATCCTTCACTTTTAAAGGGAAGACAATTGCAATAATGAACATGTACATCTATATGCTACAAAGTCATTTTATGATTAGTTCTCCTTATAAATTCCATCAGTTAGACATGACCAAATACAATTTCAGTCGCCATGATTTCCATTCTTCACATTTGAAAATACTTTAGAATGTAATCATTGGGGCGATCTATTGCCTCCTCACTCAATATCCACTAATGCTTGTAGTGCCTCGTAAGGATCAATGCAATTATTGACCAATAATATTAATATAATGTGTTTTGTATATTTATATTACGAGAAGTTTGAGCTTGAATTTTGGCCTTCAAGTTCTTCTGTCAATAATCATTTTACTAATCATGCTTTCTTGACACTTCATGTTAGAAAAAATATTCACTTCCACACTGTGGCCCTTTGTACATGAGCATGGATATCTTAATAATTCTTAGAATGGTAATTTATATGAAAATTAAATGTAATCATGTAAATAGAATTTGAGGGTAGAGTTAACAACTTTGCAACTCCTTTTCTTGCGAAGTGCATATTTACGATGAACATTAAGTATTTATAAAACACAGATCTTTTATTTTCATTATTTATAGAATTGATCCATCTGTATAGACAAGCAATTTCTCATGTTTCATTTTCTGTGAGCTTGAAATTCATAGGAACCCGCCATTATTTCTTTTGAATTAAGTTAAGATTTGAAAAATCTTGATGATATTAGTCATTATAATATTTTATAACACATTCAATAGGATTTATTAGATGCAAGTTTCATAATGGAAAATACATTGTAAATGAGAATCATCTTAGTCCTTGAAAGAATGGAGTATAATGAAGTGAACAAATATGTTTGGATTCATCTTAATGTGTTTCTCTCGGAAAAGTGGCCCTGCCTTACATAAAATTGGATCAACACCTCATGAAGAATACTCATTGATGTGAATGAAACATATAGACAATATTTCATTTCTTCATAAAAATTATGAAGCCCCCCCAAAGAAACGTCATGTTTGGCATTCAGAAAAGTGCATGGTTGTAATGTCCACAAAAGAGCTATAATGTTGTGAGGTGTTTCACACTGGGTCAATTGGATCCACTCTAGAATATGAGCACAATCATTTGAACTAATAAAGTACCTGTCAAAAATGAAGATTTGTACTTATGATCAATAATGTTATTAAATGCATGAGATAGAATCTAAATATGGTTACAACTATAGACTGAATATACTATAATGAGTAATACATGTTTTGAGTTCGATCCCTCTCCAAGTCTTTTGTGAGTCTTTTGAGTTGAGTCCCTAAACTAGGTCTATTGCAGATGTTATTACTCAAATTATGAATGCCAACTTTGGTTTGTTTGATCTGTGCATACTTAGTTAAAAGGAGGGTATTTGTTGAACATTGTGACATGGAGATGGTGGACTCAGAAGAAAATTGCTTCTCATAGGTGGTCAGTCCTATTGTATACAATCAGATGAGTGATGAGGATTTTGGCGCTGGTTAAACTTCAAACCCCTATCCATTTGAGCTAATGTCTTTTGAAAATTTGTTTGCTTCTACTCCAAATTAAAATATTTTTGCGTCTGCTGGTTGTTATTGTTCTCAAATTCATATGTTTTCTATTGTTGTTATTAAGAGGGAATCATGTTACTCATAGAAGGAATCAGGTTTTATAAGTTTGTGATAGAGCTAAAATACTCTGATTGTCATATCATTGTATTAGGTCTTAGTATTAGATGATAAACGAACTAATGTAATAAAATCACATGTCACATTAATAAAGGAAATGTAACAAACTAACAATTATTTTCTTAGCAAATGACATTACATTTAAAGATGACGCAATGGATTGATTAACTACTTAGAAAATTCACTTTTTTGAAAAAACTTACTTTCAAATTGTGACACTAGGAACTATATAACATGCAAACTTTAGTGTATACCCCCCATTTGATTTTAGCTTCCTGTTTTTAGTCATTTTACCCATTATTGCATTTTTTGGGAGAATTGCTAGTTATAAACTGTAAATCTATCTATGGTCTGGTCTTTTTTTAGCAGGGAAATAATTGGAAGTACAGAAGACTAACTTGGTATCCGCTCAAGTCGCAGTAAAATGGGCAAACTGCTGACTTGAGGGTGTCACTATAAGCTCCCCTATATCTGTCTATAAGCTCCCCTATATCTGTCTGTAGCAGGTGTAGTAAAAAATCAGTATCATGGATATCTATACAAATAGGAATCAAAGTACATTGAATTAACAATGCAATGGTGTTATAGTTATAAATATGGCGCTTATTTTGTAAAACCTGAGTTGCAGTCTCAAACAGACGTTGAGAATAAGGCAAGTCGGATGTTCGGAAGACGATGGATGCGCATAGCTGCAGCAGTTTCGCCAGCGACATCAGAACCTGGATTCTGGGCGTCGATGCTGTAAACGGTACGAGGTGTATCCATGTCTTCTGGTCGCTCCCAGCAATTGTGATCAGTGTTGGGATCACCCACCTTCACAACCACAAAAAGATTTAAACATTATGCAAAGATCTTAAGAATTATTTGGTTAGATATAGTTCTCAATCGGCCATACTTGCACGAAGATTTTATCGGGGTTAGCAGTAGCTTTAAGAAAATAGTCGGTAGCCCAACGAATTGTAGCTTTGGCATTTTGAAGCTCCTCGCCCATTGAATCACCGAATTCCACCACGCTCCAGGCTAACATTGTAGTTGTGAAAGCCATTGGAAACCCAATTTTTACGTTATATCCTCCAAACAAATTTTACGTTATATCCTCCAACCAAATCAACCTGCAACCATTCGAGCAATTAGTTCGATTGAGCGTCGCTGATTTTTTTGGGCTTACAAGGCAACGTTATGAACAATACATACATTCTGATCAGATCCGTCTTTGAGCGCTGAATCTTTCCTCCATGTCAATCTCTGATTAGCTGGAAGAATACCAGATCGTTGCCCCTCGAAGAAGAGAATGCTCTTTGAGAGGGTGTCTTTATAATCTTGATTGCCATTCCCAGGGAAAGAATACTCGAATACTCGAATGCCTCTGCGTATCTTCTACTTGTTGCTTCTATATCTGTCATTGCCGAAAACAGCGCAAACAAAAATATCCCAATCTTGGTCATCTTTCTCGGCTGGGTGGGCACAGTTAAAGATTATGAATATATAGAGACAAATCAGCAATTTTCATAAAGAGAGGAACATTGAAAATAGAAATTGAGGCTCGCGTGATGGTGAACGCCTCAAGAACTGACTGTCATCCCGTAGCAGATGGAGCTATCAATCATGTAGTTATAATGGCTGTGGGCTGAGCAAGACATTCCAGTTCCACATGCACAGTGATGCAACGAATCTAATGCCAACAGAGAAAGAAGTGGATGGTGTTCTAGGTGTGCATTCGATACTTATAGTAATGCTTATAGATTAACTTGCATTGAGAGATTCCGTCCGTATTCACAGGTCTTTTAACTAAATTTGATTCTAATTCAAGAATCCCCGTCACAGTCCCGTGTACGCAAATGTAAAGAACGAAAGAAAACAAGAAAACTAGTGGGAGTGGCGCAACCCATGCGTAGAAGGCTTCAATGACATCCAATTAGTCCAAGAACTAACTATTTTAGCGGGGAGTTGCTGAATTTTACGCAATAAAATGGACAGGGACGCCGCTTGTTTTTAGTCTAAGAAGTAATCACATGTATCCCTCGAGACTCACCCGTTTCCAACATGCTGATTCCACCCAGCGACCAATAATATTGACTTGCCTTTAACAGAAAAACGACGGATGTATGAAGTTTGTTTGTTGCATAGAAATGGTTTTTCATACTTGGTATACTTCAATCTATTTCTCCTCCAACATTGAATTTTGGTTAGTCATAATATACCACTTTTCCCACTGTGGCCTTGGTAAACTTGAAGTTTGGTGAAGATAATAACTATATTTGACTTTCTTAAATTTTAAAGAGTTTGTATGAATCATTCATATTTCCACGGACAATTTTAATTTGGGTGATTTTATGTCTTATAATTATTTTGCACAAGTTTGATTACACTAGAGTTGCAGGGTTGAGTCATACTATTTCTTATATATATTTTCTGCAAGTTTAGTTTAATTATAGTAGAGGTGTAAAGCTGAGATGATAATGGAAAAATATAATATTTTTTTAAAGTTTAGACGAGAGATGGAGGTTGTGTGAGCTAAAGGGTTTTAGAAATACCTTGGTTCAACCTCCTAATGGAAACTTTGATTCTCGTGAAATAGTTTCATGAAATATATTCGGAAAATAAAGTATCTCTTTCTACTTCATAAAAGTTACTAGAATTTTCAGAAAACAAAACAATATTGATAGACCAAGTGATGTAATGGCCTTAAGACTTGTAATCCATTGTTAATTGAGAGCAAGGAGTGAAGGAGAAAGAAATGTAGCACCTTCTGAAAAAGGAGAGAAAGGGTATCCAAGAGTGAAAAAAATTGTATTTTATCATTCATTTTTACATACTATGATTTCAGTAAGGTGTAGCTTTCATTTGATGATAGCTTGAAAATTTCAATAATAACCTGAACATAGTGAAATAAATTGAATTTCAATAAAATATGAATATGATAAAGTAAGTTATTAAGATCATTTTTGGCTCATAAGTTATATTGTTTTCTCTACATGTCTGAAATGAAAAGTTCTAGTATATATTGTATATATTGATGTTAATGGATAAAATGATATGCAAATTTTGAAAAATGCACTTTCTTAAAATTGTTTGTCCATCCCACACTAACTATGCTTGCTTCAACGCTTTGTTATTGAACCTTTTATGTATGCTCTAGGGCAAAAGATCAGAAAAATTAATGTTATAGCATTGAAATCTATAATTTGTTTTTATTCTTGTATCTTTTATGTTACGGTAATATCAATTCCCAAAGATCAATGTGTTAGTTGAAGCACACAATGGTAAGACTAATTAGACAAAAGTATAGCACCAGTAAGATTACTGAGAACAAAAAAGAACAAGTAAGATAACTTACTTGGTAAGTTCACTACTACAAGGTGGAGTTGTTTAAGACTAAATTACCATTTTGTCTTAAATATTAGTTTAGATTGTTTTTATATATTTTAAGAATCTTTAACACAATGTTTAAGATGACTTTTAAAGACAAAATTATAAATGTCTCAAATATATTTTAAGAATGTTAATACAATTTTTTAAGATGATTTTTAAGACAAAATTAGAAATGGTCTTAAATACATTTTAGAAATGTTTTAGAATATTTTTTAAAACTATAATTTGTATTTTATATTTTTAATTACTATTTTCATATCTTAAAACTCATTTTTTTGGAGGGAAAGAGAATTGGTTAATTGGGTTTTTACATAAAGCTTTTCCAAAACAAAACAAATTATGTAGTTCACTAATTAATTCTATTGAGCTTCCAGTGCAGCTTCGGGTGCGAATTCTGGTGCTTACATAGGTATGTGCTGCATGCCAAAGATGAAGGCATATGCATCAAAGTTGAAGTTGTATTCAGCTTACAGTGCTTACATAGATCCTTGAGGTGTGTTGAAGCTGAAGCTTGTAGCTGCATCAAAGCTGAAGGGGGAGGCAAAGGTAGAGGTGGAGGTGACTGTGTCAAAACCGAAGATGATTCTTGTGGCTTGGAAAGATGAGCTAAACAAATCTATCAATTGAGGTGCATTCCTAATCTTTATATCCTAATTTTAGTGAAGATGTTTTTAATTCCGAGAGATGTTTTAAAGCATAATATTTGTGGTCATCTTTTAGATCCTGGTCGTATTGTGTATGCAACACAACCCTGTCCATATCATTGTGAATCCTAAGCTATTTCTTGAATTTTTGGTTTGATGTCACAACTAATTGCTATGATATTAGAAATTGAGTGTTTGAGGTATAGTGGATGAAGTGAGAGAGAAATCTCAAGTCCTTGATTGAAGGCCCATTTGACCGAATGCTCGTCAACACCCCTAATTTAAATCATTATAGAAGGGCATTTAATTTTTCTCGCCGCTAAACAAACAATTAAAATATTCTATCTGATGGATCTGGATTTTTAATTTTAGTAGATTTGATTATGAGGCCTAAGAGGTTGTTAAATTCATTATGCCTCTTAATTCTGACAATGCATACATCCAATTTTTCAGGATTCTCCAAAGCGAGAAGATTTGTTGATGAAGGAAATATTGGGTCACATGCAATCAACCCAAGCCCCACGACATGATACTGTAATGTCCCGAATTTTGGACCTACCATTTATAGCATAGGCCTATTGATCATGACAATTATATTGATGGTTTATTTTATATTGGGTCAAGGGCCCCACTACATATAAACATGATGATTTGTTTTGTATATTGGACTCAAGCCAATTGTTGATGATATATATGTATATATATGTTTGTGTTGAGCGTGGACCCTAAAGCACATGATTGATGAAATGTTTGTGTTGGGCGTGGACCCTGAAGCATAGGATTTATGAAATGTTTGTGTTGGGCCTAGACCCTGAAGCACAGGATTTATAAAATGTTTGTGTTGGGCATGGACCCTGAAGCACATGATCAATAAGATGTTTTGTGTTGAGCGAGAGGCTCTGGAGCACATGAGTACTTACAGTTGTGTTGAGCATAAAGCTCTGGAACACATGAAAATATAATTGGAAATGTTGGGCATAAGCTCTGAAGCATTCCATGTTGATGTTGAGCATAAGCTCTGGAGCATCGGATCTTTGGCCATTCTATCCATAGGTGTATTATACAAGTACATCCTAGCATTTAGTGTTGAGCAAGAGCTCTGGAATTGCACTATGTTTGTAACTCCCTGCTATAGGCATTGAGTATGGGCTCTGGTAAGCGTTAGGGGTTACTAAAAAGAATTTAATAACTTCTGAGTGAAAACGACTTGAGAAAAGTATTGATCATCATCATACTTATTTATAAGTGATTAAATGAAATTTTGAATTTATGTATTCTCATCGAAGTACTAAAGAGCTACCACATTATACGAGGGAAATCCAACATGCAAGGATGTTTAGAGTTGCCTAGCCTAGTAGACCTAAGCCATCTTTCTTCTTGACCTTCATAAACAAGTGTTGTTAAGTCTAGGGATCATGATGCATGATGCCCGAAGACAAATGCTAACAAGTATTTTAATACTATGTACTTTATACATAGTATGTATAAAGAATTAATTAGGATTAATTATATAATTTAACAAAGGAACAAGAGAAGCTCCACCAATTACTATTTATTATTAAAGGATTTATAAATAGTGGAAATATCTATGAAAGACTAACTAGGAACTAGTTAAAAGTTCCTAGGTTAACAATTAAAAATTTACCCTAGTAAATTTAAAAAGGGTTAAATCAAGAAATCAAGAATTTCTTGATTTAAGTGCCCCTTTGACTGAAAATCCTTCCTATAAAGACTCAAGCCAAGCAAAGGCTCGGGGGTTCTGATTTTTCTCTTGGAGAATTATTATTTCTGTCTCTTTTTGCTCTCAAATGTTTTCTTGGAGAATTTTCTCCTGCAAAGAAAAAGAGCATTGATTCAGAAACTGAATACCAAATAGGAAACCCTACCTTAGGAGCTCTAAGCTACTTGCATGTTGGAGTCCAGCTTGGGGGGCTCTGGAGTAGAACCAGGAACGGTTCCGGATCATGGTTGAGAGGAACGTGGTAGTTCCCAAGTGATTTGGTCATCAAAATCAGAGGTCAAATCTGTCTTCAATTGATAATACGAGTTATTTGAAAAGTGTGTAGGTTCAGCCATTAAAGGAGCTTCAGGAAGATAATTTACAGGTATGAATTCTTAGTATGTCAAAGTTCATTTCTAGGGTAAATGCAGGATACTTTATGTACAAGCTTCTATATATTTTACTAACCCTAGGTAATTAATGTGCTGCCTAGGTTTTGATAGGGTCTTTATTTTCCTTTGATTATTCATATGATTGGAAAGATTATCATAGGCTATTTATAGCTAATTTTTCATCTTTACAATTTGTGTTCTGCATTTATTCCATATTCAAAAGTTAATATTGTAGATTAGGTAAACCTAGATCTGCTACTTTTAAATATACACTTATTACTTATATCTCTACTGACATATTACATTTGTCGGTAGAGACATTTTTTCTAAATTATAGTAGTATTTAACCATAGGAGTAAGTTTAAAAGAAGTATATATACTATATAGATACTCTAGGGTATCACTTACAACCAGAGTTATTCTTTTATAAGTAACTATATATATATATATATATATATATATATATATATATATATCTTTAAAAAGCTATCTATGCATTCATTTCCAAAATTAAATAATCCATCCAAGACCTTTCAAGGTATGTAAGCATATAAACAATATACATTAAAAATACCATAAGTACATGCATTATATCTTAGAAAGAAATCCATATAACATCCATTGTTTTTACATAACCATAAACCAAGTCGCATAATTCATTATCACAACATAAATCCATCTAAAAAATTCTTCAAGTAACATTTCTTATAACTCTGTATTAACATACAGAGGTTCTATTTAATAAACAGAGGTCGTGTTATCGATCCTCACAAGTTACAACCCCATTGTTTAAACAAAATTAAAATCCACAATAGGAACAGTAATATAAACAAAATACATTACATTACATTACGTCGTTGCTAACACAGGTTGCAACATCGATTCCCATGGATGTCAAGACCCAAGGCAATGTTATAAATAAACAACCCACACCCATTATTTATACTTACAACAATCAAACCCCATAATAGTTCTCACACAGGCCACGCTAATACGAATTCGTATGGGGGCTGTGGTTTACTATTAAAACCATTAAAGATAATTACAGAGTAATTAAAATGCCTATGCTAGCAGAGAGGTTGTGGAACTCCAACTACAACATGGCCTCAACCGTTAAAAAGAATTAATACAGAGTCCAAGTTATATCAAGAATAACAAATTCTGTCATGGATCTGCATACTCTAGCTACCACGAAAACCACTAACACACAAGTGCTCACATAAGTCCCAGCCTTGGTTAAGTAATACTGTAATTACTTTACACAGTCACTACCAATCTAAACCCTACGCTACACTATCGCAACACTGTGGGAAGGCTCATGCCATTGACGACATGGCCTTTTCCCCACACTGTCAAGACATTGAAATTATTCCTTTAACCAAGATAATCAATAGCATTTGCGCATAGAGCAACCGGCAAGGGTATGGCTCTGTCCATTTCAAGAACCCCAACTCATTTACAAACAATGCCCAATAAAAATGCAGAAGTAAAATCGCATGAATCACATATCAAGTTTAAACATTGCATTATATCAAAATCATATATCAATTTACACCGAGTTTCCATAATGTATGTACATAATCGCAATTGAATGTCGAGAGAAATGTTTTACACAGGGTCCCAACGGGCTATGGTGCCATTGCTTGCAATGGTGCAGCCCATGGCTTTTAAAATCCCAAAACCAAAACTAACGAGTTACATAACCAAAATAAACCTTTCACAGAGCCGAATGGCCTAAATATTAAGTCATGACATAAACACCTCCCCATTAAAAATAACTTAGTCTGTATTCAAGCCTGAAGGCAAAATAGAATTCGCTATAGTATTAAACCCCAACCAAAAAATGATGCAAAACGTAGCCCTACCACAAGATCGAAGGAGGACAAGCACAAGCTTGATGAGCAGGCTTATCGTGGCCACAAATGCAACGCAGTGAGCCCACTATGTTGGAGCCACGCTTCCCGCTATCCCCTTCGGCACCTGCGACTCAATAACCAAACATGGATGAGAAGTATGCCATCCCTTGCAAACTAAAAACCAAAATAATGTACAGACTACGAGTTCAAGCGGGCTTACCTTCACAAGCTGTGGATCACCTTCATGGCCATACCTCTACATAATTTGTGAAAGCGTTACAACATACATTGTTAGCATATTTTCAAGGTATGATTATGTATTACCCCCAAGACATTATTATTTTATATTTGTGAAAATAATCTCGAAAACAATGATTTTTGTAAGAGTTAGTTAAAAACTCAAAAATGCCCACAAGAAGGGTGAGTGACATTTTGCACAACAAGCTATTATTTTATTATTAATAAAAGTAAAAGACATTGTAGAATTTACTTACATGATGGGACACCACCATGGCATGAGAGAACATGTGTAAGCAAGCTAGAGAGATCTTTATGAATCAAATCCAATCTAAAACTCAACAACCAGACAAGATCCTAAATCATAGGGATTTATGGATTGATTGGAGATTTGATTGGGATGGCATAAGACCTAGGAAAAAAACTATATATATTGGTGCATTGGGATAGCACAGAACAACATGTTGTGCATGGAGAAGCCTTGTTGCGAGTGCATGTGTTGAGTGCTTCTCATTTTCACAAGTCCATCATTGAGCTTGTTACAGAGTCTGAGAGAGAGTGCTGCGTGGAAGTTTTACTTGCTATTCTAGTGTGCATGTTGGTGATCCAGCTCGGGGGTGGAGTTGGGATCATGGTTTTGCGGTCCTCTCCTATGGTTGGGAGAAACTGATTCTCCAAGTATTTTTCCAGCATTATCTTCAAGTAGGTGACTCTAACCTCCCTTATACTTGTTTTTGTTGCTTTTATTGATTAGAAATTTTTGGTCTATATTTTGGGGCTGTTTCAATATGGTATCATAGGATAAGGTTCAAAGCTCTGACATGAGGGATCGTCATTTGATTTCCCTCATTAGAGGTGAGCTATAGTTTTATAGTAGCAATGCTAGCCAATGTGTTTCTCATTTTTACAATCAAGAGATAAAGGATGTTATTGTGGTGATTTAATGATGATATTCGTTGTGGAAATCTGTGTAAGTATTAACCCGTTTGCATTTTCTTAGCTAACTAACCTATAGACATTTATGAAATTTGTATCTATATGTGATTGAAATATAAGAGTAAAACCTTAAATTATGGTTATGTACATGTTTTACTTTTTTGGAAGTTGAAATCGTAAGAGGGTTGATGCACAATCATGGACTCCTTTAAAGACACTTTAGATGCCACATAATACTGGAAAAAACGGGAAACTTTGACTTTAGGTGACAATTAGGGGTACTTACCTAATTTATTCGAAGATGGAGTAAAAAGAAAAAAGATAGGTAATTGAATTAGCTTTCATAATATATAGTATTTATTCAAACAAAATGTGTGTAAATGATTATAAAATTAGTTTCCGTGAAATTGGGTTTTCAAATTTTTAGCACATCTTAACATATATGTTTGTGTGGGTGCAGCAATATATGAGGTAAATGATGTCAATTTGGGATAAAATATTGCAGACATATAAAGGACATATGGGCCTAGTGCAACACTATTTATTCATAATTTTTCATGAATTATTCTTTTTATTATTAATTATTGAAGTCACAAAAACTTGAAATTAAAACGTTATGTGTGGGTGCAACACTTTAGGGGAAAAAATTAATGAAGTCCTTGATTTTAAATATAATATCGTAGAGATTGATCTCGTCTAGTGCACCATATAGTTTTCTTGGGAAATGGTGATGGAAATCAAAAGTTATATAAAAAACAATTGATGTATCTATTTTTTAAAACTGACGTGTGTCATTTAGAAAAATAATTATAAATAAATAAAACATAGTTTTGAAGGAAAAATTACATATTCAGAATCGTAAGATTGTACTCTACAATATTCTATATTTTCATAAAAAAATATTGTGTATGTCATAGCAAAACATGCCATCTAAACTGAGCATATTAGTAGAGTTCTAAAAGACAAGCAATAGCCCTGGTTTATTTGTCCTAGCCAATAGGTTCAGTAGTCCGAAGCTATTTTCGAACATAATGCCAAACCTTATTCCTGGCGATTTTTTTTTAATTTTAAAATAACGCATATGTGTTCTAGCTTATTCATATCGCATATGTGATATGAATAAGCTATAACGCATATGCGTTTTTCTTAACTAATTTGGTACGAGAGTTAAAAAGAGTAATGGCATCCTTGTCCCATTATAACACCATTTAGACAACACTATGATGGACACAAATAATTCCTCTTTTTAACGGTGAATGAATCCATGGGCTATGCATCCAAGAAAACAATAATTCCTCCTATCCCTCGATCTATTCAGCTTCAAGGAAAAATTTGCAACATTCACAGAGAGATTGAAGATTTATTTATGTCAGCGCTAAAAGGACGTTATAAAGCTACGGGAATGCTTGTTTGGTAGCTCTTTCTGATGTAAAAAATCCAGAACGAGTACCGATGGATCAATGCACGCTCTCATTGCAAACTGCTAGTGATGATTCATCGATAGGCGATAGGTGACTTTAATCAAAATTGTTATAGTTATCGTGTTCTTTTAATAATCATCGTGTTCTTTTACTCCGTAATTAAGGATGTCTGGTTCTTTTAATCTTTGATTAAGGATGGATGGCCAAAATTCAATCAAATGGCATATATATCTTAAAAATATTTATCATCTGCCATGTATAGGGCCAAAGTTTCAAATTCATCATCCTCATCATCATAGTCATCCTCCTCCTCCTCCTCATCATAGTCATCATCCTCGTCCTCATCATCATCACCATCATTGTTCATCATCATCGTTGTCATCATCATCATCATCATCATCATCATCATTATCATCATCATCCTCATCATCATCCTCATCATCATCATCATCATCATCATCATTATCATCATCACCCTCATCCTCATCCTCATCATCATCATCATTGTTCATCGTCATCGTCATCATCGTTGTCATCATCATCATCATCATCATCACCACCATCACCATCCTCATCGTCACCATCGTCATCATCATCATCATCACCATCCTCATCATCATCATCATCATCACCATCATCACCATCATCATCCTCATCCTCATCATCATCATCGTCACCACCCTCATCCTCATCATCATCATCATGGTCATCATCATCATCATCATCATCGTAGTCATCATCCTCCTCATCATCGTCATCGTCATCATCATCATCATCATCATCATCATCATCATCCTCATCACCACCATCATC